>MU225094.1:66178-83272 GCA_018584345.1 Thuja plicata
TTTCATTTCATAGCTTAGTTTCCTTTCATGCAATAGAATAATCTCACATAGTCTAAATAGGAAGGTTTGGTAATACTTGTTCTTTCCTTTCATAGATTAGTTCATTGTACTTTCATTTTCATAGCTTATTAGCTTGCATTTTCATTTAGATTTGCATTGCATTGCATACATTTTGATTCTTGAGGATATTGGCATTCTTGCCCTTGTCTTCATTGAATCTCTCGTTGTATGGTTTATTGGCAAGGTCATGAGTTTATAGCTCTAGCTGAGAGCAATTTTTACAAATCTTGCAACTCCATGCATAGAGAGCTATGGATCGATTTGTGAGGGCTCATTCTTGAGTTTCCTTGCATGTAAGGATTCATAGAAGTACACTATTTTGTGTGTACGGGGATCAAAGCAATGCAAAAAGATGCAAAGGAAGGATCTGATAGCTAATGAGGTTGTAGCAAGTAGAGAGGAGGCAAAACAACAACAAGAAAGAAGAGAAAGAATTCAAGAACTGAATAATGTTGGAACATCGAGTTCAACAATCGTTTCAGAAGAGGAGAACATTGAGAACACCATGATGGATGCAAAGGTTGAAGAAGAAAATACAATAGGAGAAAATTTGGGTGCATCTTCTAATCCAATATTTGATACAGTTATGTCTTCACAACCAAATGAAACTTATTTTGATAAAGAACTTGATCTTTTTGTAGAAGCAAGTTACCTTTAAATCTTTTAGATATTCTTCCTGAAAATAGAATAATAGATTTTATTGCACATAAAACACCACAAATTAGTAATATTAATCATAATGATAAAGGAACTCAAAAGTCAAATCCCAATTGAAAGTGAAATTGAAACCCCATTGAAATTGAAAATCAAACAACAATTGAAATCAAGAATGTGGATGTAGACATAGAAACACCAATTGAGAAAGAAATCCCTTTGAATGATAATGAAATGAATGAATAATTTCAAATTAAAAGTGATGTGCTAGACAATCTGCGTGGTTTGGTTTCATGGAGACAGATTAGGACACACACGACTATATTGTTTAGAATTTTTTTTTATAATAAGAAATTTGGGTTTCAATGTCAACTAATGTTACAACTAATTAAAATGACTAAAATGTGACAAGTGATGAAGAGGTTAGGCATTTATGTGAAATCCAAAAAGAAAGACGAGTCTCTAAAACAAGTTGTATCAATTTTTGCTAGTGCTTTTGATACAATCAGAAAGAAAAGTCATTCTAAAGATAGGAATGTGGCACGACGAGCTATAAAAACAACTTTAGTAAACAAAACTACTTCTGATAAAAGAATGATGACAAACATAAGTGGATATCTTAATATTCATCGTAAAAATTTAGCAAGAGCTGTAAAGAGAAGAGCTAATTTCGAAAGTGATCTGACAAACCATTTTTGGAGCTTTAGTGGCAGACTCTGAAGGTCTGACATGAAACTTACTGGTGAAGTCAAAAATTTGATTGAAAATTTTTGGCACGATAATACAAGAGTATCACCTAATGCCAGAGATGTTCTTAAGTTAAGAGTTTGCTCAAAAATTTGTGATCCACATCCAAAACACCTTTTGGTTATGACTCAAACTGAATTGTATAAATTTTTATTGGATGTTAAGGTGTTAACTATTAGTATTAGTCAAAGATCTTTTGAAAAATGTAAACTATGGTGTGTAAGAATTAACAAGGAAAGAGTTACATGTTGCTGTAAAAATCATGTTCAATTTTGTTATCATTATGATGTATTTCGATCTATATGTTCTACCATGCATACTAATGAAATGTTGCATGAATGTGGTATAAATATACCACCTCAAACTGTAAAGGAGTTTATATCAGGTTTGTTTTGTAACCCACCTATTGAGAAATTTTTTATTTTAAATGCATATGTTTCTGGTGCATGTGATGTTTGTGGCAATCTTGCATTTTTAGATGAATTCTTGCATGAAAATATTTCAATTGATTTTGGACAACAATTAGTTGATGTAAATAAATTTAAAACTATTGAGTATAACCAGATACTTTTTGCTCTGCTAGGGTTTTGAGTTGCGTAGCTATTCTGAGCCCTCATGTCCTTTTATACCGCATTTACTACGGGATTTTTTTTTGGTATTTATGGCCCCGACCACCATTTGCCTAGCAGTTGCTATTGGTGCTGGTATGGTGACGGATAATAATGGCGCCTCCAAGCAAGAGACCTCACAAGTTTGTTCCAAAAGTGTTCCATGAGGTATGTCCCAGCCTGATATTATTTTACCCATTCATGAGTTTGATGATGTTTGTACTTGTCTTGAAATGCATACTCTTATTGGTTACTTTCTGGGTCACAACTCTCCTAAAGGCATTATTAAAGATTGGGATGTGAAAGCCTAGACTCCTCATGGAATCCTCCTGGATCGTATTTAGAGTCTTACCAAAGGTTTATTTCTATTTTATTTTTCCAACCCCACCCATGTGGATGTCATTTTCACCAAAGGACCTTGGAATATTAGGGCTTGCCTCTAGTTTTCCAATGCTGGTCTCGAGAATTTTCTGTCTTTGACAACAAGAAACTAAAAGTTCCTGTGTGGGTTGAGTTTCGTGGTCTCCCTCTACCTTGTTGGCCTTTCATGCATGCCATTGCACAAATGCTAAGTAGGGTTATTTGTAGTGAGCATGATCATTTTCTTAATCCTCATCCTCAGAAGAGTCTCTGTGTTGAGGTCAACCTTTCCAAGGACCTTAAAGTGTCTATTGAGATTCAGGTTGGTGAGACCACCTTCACTCAGAAGTTTCTTTATCTCAACCTTCCCAACACTTGTTATCATTGTAAATCTGTAGAGTACAATATTAAGGACTTCCCTTTGGTAGTACCTCACACCAAATCTCCTCCTAAGGACTCTATCCCTCGGCCAGTCGATTCTAGTAAGAAAGAAGAAACCAAGAAAGACAACTAGATAATAGTTGACCACAAGAATAAGCATGCTAAGCTTTCTTCTTTGGCTTACACTTCACAACCACCACCTCCTCCTGTGGAGGCCTATACTGAGAATAAGGCTCCTATTTCAAACCCTGGCTAGCAGGGGACATAGATTCTTGATTCTATTGTTAACTCTCCTTGGGTTTGCACGCCTCAGGTGGCTTCTGCGATTTCTTCCCCTCTCACTTTTTTCTACTTGCACAGCCCTTCTGGGCATGCCAAGGCCATGCTTGAGGGTGTCCCTGAAAAACACAAAAATATTTCCATGGAGTCTCCTGGGAATGATTTCACTCCAGCATATTTGTCAAATAGTTTTGCTTCCCTTGGGGATGGTGATGGTATGGAAGACATGATGACATTATTTTTCCATTAGTATGCAAAGAACACTTTCGGTAAACATACACCGAAAGACAAGACAAAGAGCAAACCGAAAATACAGATATCAGAGATCACCAAAAACTGCTAAGTACAAAGAAAATTGACGACACAGTTTTGTGTGTAAACCAAAAATACAAAGTGGAAATGATAAAGAGGAACCCGATGAGAAGGTCATAGTGCAAACTAAGAGAACAGTAAAAGAGGAACCTGAGAGATAGTTCAAGCAAGGAACACTGAGAGACAATCTAACTGACTTCATAGCATAACCGACTGATAGAAACCAAAATTCAGTTGAAGCCCGAAAAAAGTGGATCTTGATTTGTTTTCAAAACCATTTCTTTAGGGACAAGAAACATTAATGTAAGTGTTCTAATCAGTCTAACTGATTTAAAACACATAGACTAGGATATCAAGGTCAAATTGTAAACCTGTGATCTTAGAGTTAATATTGTTTTATGTGAAACTTGATTAGGTCAATCTATCTTATAAATAGATGTTGTAATCATTAATTATGTGATGATGTGAGAATGGATGAGAGGATGAATGAAGCATATGAGCACATCTATGGATCATACTGAAACTTTCAAGAACCAGAATAACAAAAGGTGAATTTGGTTATCAAGAACCAAGAATAGAGGCTATCGAGCATCAGAGATATTATTCAATCACATTAGGTGATATACTTATACATGTAATATTAAATGGATCTATAATGAGCAATAGGAGATTGCATACACCAAGTCAAATTTTAATTTGCTTACATTCTAAAAAGTGAAGCAAAGTGTAAAAATCCTTTCAAGGAAGGTGGATTTAACCATGCAATTGTAAATCTCTTAATCGAGTACACACTAAATAGTGTTGCTAAAGCTCTTAACCGAGTAGACTTTAACATGTCTCTACAGATACTCCTAATAGGGTAGATCATCACAAGTGATCAAATTGTAAGCCTTAACCAGCCCCTTCCAATCTACAGATAGTGAAGAATGTGTGGGTGTCATCCCCACCGCAGTTTTTACTTCCTAACAGGAGTTTTCTGTAATATCATATCTTGTGTTATGTGTCAATTAATTTCATGAATTTTTCTATGAATGTTCACATGATTTATTAAGTTTATGAATTGATAAATCTTACATCAAGATAGCATAGAACAGATGGTTGGATAAATAATTGATTACCTAAAGGATAAAGGTTAAAAGATACAAAAGTTTTAGAGGTACTAATTCACCCCTCCCCTCTCAGTACACATTTCCCATTAATTCCAAAAATTGGTATCAGAGCTGAGTCTCTTAATTGAAAAGCTTAAAGGCTTAAGAGAAAATGGCTACAATAGAGAAGTACAGACTTGACAAGAGTATTGAGAATCGGAAGCTACAAATTCAAATCTTCTATGAGCAACATAAAGAAGCTAGAATTGAGATGAGACGGCTGTTAGATGAAAGAAAGATTATGACATCTCATTGTAATGAAATAGATTACCATGAGGAAGGGATACTAGATTTCTTTGAGTCATCGAGATCAACTACAAGCAAAGCATCAAACACATCACAAGCCTAAATGAAATCAATTAACATCTGGTTGGACAAGTGAAATCTCTGCAAATCGCTCAAGAGACACAAATGGTAAGAATGATTGATGTCATGAACAATGCTAGACAAGCTGAGCAAGAAAGAAAAATACCTATTAATGATAGAAGGAAGATTACTGAAAAGCTACAAGAGAAAGAATCTAAAATACAAATATTAATAGAATATCACCATGAGATTACAAATCAAATTATTCTTATGAGTCAAGAGGCAAACAGAATGAATGTTGAACTCATTGAAAGAATAGAAGCTACGGTGAGATAAGGGAAGAAAATGAAAAGCTGAAACAAGAACTCAAAATTCAACAGTAACATAATGAGATTATCAAAAAGGCTGAAGATAGAAATAAAAGAATGGATGATTTTCTTGATGGACAACGAAGAATCGACAAAAATATCGGTCTAGGCTATACCGAGAATGGAGAATCACCCAATCAAGCTAATTCAAAGAATGTCTATGTAAATCCAAGACCAAGAAAGATGACATGCAATCACTGTGGAAAGCAAGGCCACACATCAAATGTTTGCAGGAACAAAATGAAAGGTATTCCTAAATCCACATCTTCATTCATAGGATTTTGTTATAAATGTAATAAGAAAGGGCATAAAGCATATGAATGTAAGTCTGAGATGTAACAACCAAAGAAGGAAACCTAAATGGACAAATGTTGTCCTACTTGCAAAATGAATGGAAACACAACTCTTGAATGCTGGAAGAAGAAAAAGCAAGCATGGAAGCCTAAAGGTCAAGAAAATACCTGTCAACCGAAAAGAGTTGGTAACTAGTATGTATGGGATTAAAACACATGGAAAAATTGCACAACATGTGGAAGATTTGGTCACATTTCTACAAACTATATGAGATAGTGGACAAGAAATTCTAGAGGTTGGAGTAACCTTGGAATGGCATGCTTACACTATCATAAATTTGGTCATCTCAAAAAAGACTGTAGAGACTGAATGAGAGAGACCAGCACATTTCCCAATGGAAACACCATTGAAGACATCCGGAGGATGAGAGACAAAATGTGGAGAAAAGCTTCAAATAATGATGAAGTCGAACCGAGCAATGAAAATGGTGACACCCTATGCAATAGATTTGGTGACATCACCACCCCACCTAAGCAGAACAAGTAAGTATGGAACTGCATTACACTAAGTAGTATTATACATAAGTTCCATAATATGTTGATGAAATGCCAAATTAGCATAAGTAAAGATGCATAATGATATTACTGTTTAAAATCTATGATAACTATTCCATCGGGCAATACATACTAAAATCCATCGGTATACGCTCAAAGTTGAAACTGCATAGACTTACTGAGAACCATCGGTTAACATGTAAAAGCTAAGTTGCTAGTGTAAACTGATATGTGTCAGTAATCAAGAAAGTTGAATAAGTTGTGTTTGCAAAACACCGAAACCTGTCAGTAAAAGCAAGAAGTTAGACAACTGCCCCGAAGCATCACGTTGTCACCGAAGGGAAAAATTAATGTTTAAACTGACAACTCCATCTTCACACATCAAGGAGTGGTTGAGCATTAATGACTCATTTTTAGGGAAAACATCTATAAAAGGGCGACATAAGGGTTTCATTATTCACCAGCAAGCAAAGCAGAGCAATGAGAGAAAAATTTGTGCAGACAACAATAGCATCACAGAGCGACTTCAACTCGACCCAGTGCACTCCAACAGATCAACGACCACTACAGGAGTAAATAGTAAGTTCCTATGATAACCGAGAACTTTATTTTACGCATTTTTTAGAAAGTCCTAAATATCTGAAACAATGGCCATGACTTCAAGAACCACCAAACTAAACAACATCAAGGAGGATAAGGTTAAACTTATCAAGAATTCTACCTATGAGAAACCTCACTACAAGATTTTCCCTGAGGTTGCATCACAACCCAAAAATGATGGAGCATTCTTGCAAATACCAACTAGGGTTTTGCTCGTTGAAGACATGTGAGCATACATCCACTACAAGATTGCACAAATTGGTGACTTAGAGGTGGAACAAGATTTCAAGAAGCTATGTAATGAGGATGGATCCATAAAAGATGAGCACAAACACATAGAGGTGAAAGGGCTCACAAATTCCCTATTGTTCCCAAAGGTATTCAAAATTGAGTGGATTTGGTTAGTACTAAGTTGAATTCACAATCACAAGCTATGGTTGGATGAGCCTAAAATGATAACTCAAGATGTTATTCATGTAGTCACTAGTTACCCTATAACCGATAAGGTAAAGGAATTGAAAAACCCACCCAAGTCTGAGATTGAGAAGAACACAGGAGCCAAGTGTGATGGTAGAGGACTCAAGGTATCAACTATTACGGATGATGAACTAAAATTCAGAGCATGTGTCCTTGGCTACAAATTCTTCCAAGACAGCAGGATGAACAACATAGCATCTAGAGCAGTGGATACAACTTATAAAATTTTAAAGAAAGGAACTCAGTTGGATCTGTCAGAACTTCTACTTAACCAGTTAGAAGAAAACTTGAGAATAGTCACAAATGCAAAGACAAACACATGTAAGTTTGGCTCACTTATCATGTGCATTTTCTTTTACTTCCAAGAATCATTTCCATCAGTAGGAGATGTAAAATGGGATACCACAAGACTAGTCACCATGCAGATTAGTAAATACATAACATCATTGGGAGACAACTTTGAAACATTTATGGATGAGTACTTTACTGGATTCAAGAACCGAATGCAGAAAAGAGTAAGGATCCTTGAGAAACTTATTGAAAAATTCAAGAATGATATATGTTTCATGGTTGACACTGACCACACATACATCAAGCCTATTGTACCAAGGACAACATGGTTACAACCTTTGGAATATTAGGTAAATATTTATCAACCATCCAACGCAATTGATGCATTGATAAATGAACCATTAGACAAGACACAACCAAAGTTTGGAACTTATGAGGAGGCCAAATCAAGAATCAAAACTTGCTTGGTTGTAAAGCAAATTGACAGGAAGAAAAATAAAATGGTTAAGAATTTGAATAAAATACTGTCGGTTACTGAGGAGAAAACTAAACAAAAGGAAGAAACTGAAGGACAGTCATCCATCGGTGAGGCTAAGTAGGTAAGTGACTCAGTCTATAGATTCAGATACTTTTTTTCCAACACCAGCTAATAAGCCAAGAACCATAGCTGCTTCAAGGACAAGAAGCCAAATAGCTAAGGACTCAACTCCTTCACCCTTGAAGAAAGGACAAGTAAGAACCTACAAGAAGAAACCGGCTTCACAGAAAAGAGGGCTAACAAAGAGAAGGAAGTTCATTAGAACCAGAGAAGATATTGAGGACACCGAACAAGATGAAGGTGTTCAAGAGGAAAAGAACAAGATACCTGAAACAATTGATGAAATTTGTGCCTCATTTATCAAAATAGGTAATGCAAATAGTAGGAAGGTTAAGTAATGGTTAACATTGGATCCCTTAGATCAAAATAAAATTGAGGAGGAAATAATTGAAATGATGTGAATATGCCATTACCTCCCAATGCAAATGGCAGACAAAATGCCCAAAGAACTTCAAGATAGACTATCGGCAAGATGGACTTTTGCCTTGCACTTTGAGAAAGAAATCAGGGAAAGAGCCCTAGTATCAGTCATGCCTCCCAAATTCGAAATGGAGGAAATCAAAGCAATGATGAAGGCTCATTCCAAAAGGTTCTCACCAAAAATAAGAGCCTACAAAGTGATAAAAGGACGTCTACTAGAGTTAGACCGAAAAAGTGAAGATGAATGGAGGAAAATACTTAATATTCCTGTAAAGGAAACAAGTCTCGAGCCACAAAGAGCTCTAACCGAGAATCAGGAAATCAAGAACGATCAAGCTACTAAGGAAACAAAACCAATCATCATCACAGATGTTGAATTGGACAAGGAGGAACTAGACACTAAAGGCAACAAGGATATGGAAGTTGCAGATGACATGTGGTCGGACACCACTATGGACAACATTGTGAACAACACAATCATTGACATAACCGATGATCCAGTAGAAGAAATACAGAAAGATGAAGATGTCACTATTATTAAGGACAAGACCGACAAATGAGACACAACATCTGACACTTTACAGGTGAATATATCAAGCAACAAGCCAATATTGCTGCAAGCCATCAATATACTTCAAGAAAAAGACAAATCACCTGAAAAAGATTCAAGAATTCTTGAGGATGCAGAGGATGAAGGAAAGAAAGACAACACTGATGAATAGAATGTCATTGGAGACACTCATATTGTAATTGAAACTGATAAGGTCACAGAAGGAGATTTAAAGCAAATAGATGGAGACAGTAATGAGAAGGATGCATAACAAAAGGAAGATGAAGTACATAAGGATACTGATGAAGGAGAAAAAACAAAAGATGACATTCCTGAGGTAATCGAACAAGTTGCTACAGATAATGTAAAGGTTAATGTGGAGACATCCACTCAAAACTGACAAGCTGACACTGAAGCACAGCATCAAAAAGAGGCAACACCACAAGTTACTTCATCCAGCACAATAGACAAAGCCGAGAAGATGGATATGGTTCTAAACTCAAGTGAAACTCAGAAGAAAAAGAAGAAATCCAAAAAGAGTAAGTTGGAAGTCACTCTAGATGAAATTATTGAGATACCCAAATGTGACCCAACTACACTTGACTATGAAGCCCTGAAAGAATATGCTGAAATATGCCAAAGGAAGGCACTATAGGAGAAGCTAAGAAAGTAGCACTGAGACTCCATGGTACTAGAGACAACTAGGGACATCTTGCACCAGATTGTACCTGATGTTGATGTTGATCACAATAGACCTGTCCTTGATCAACTAGTCACTCTCATCAAAGCCATTACAACGTAGAACATTGATGCAGAGAAGGCAATTGAGGAGAGAGCAGAGCAAAAATATCAGCACAAACTTGTTGAAAATATCAGCCAAGAAGTGGTAGTAAACAAGGTAAAGCTTTCAGAATTCATAAGTGAATTCGATCCAATAATTTCTGAAGCTATTTCCTTGATCCAACAATTGAGCACACTTGACAAATTCACTAAGGAGCATAGTGATAAAATAACAAAGTTAGATTTTGATCTAGCTACTAGTGTTAAAGGCTTAACTACCGAGGACAACGCAATAAAGTTGCAATATGAGAAGATTGTTGAGATAAAAAAGGTTAAGATAGGAACTGTGGGAAGCAGAAACACAATTTAGGGAAAGAGGTCTCCGAGCTCCAAGCTCAACTTCTACCAAATCTAACACTGCTTCAACAACATATCAGTTCAGCAAGACAACTAATAGCCACCCCTGAGATGTCTGTAGTAGACAAAATCTACAATATGCATTCAAGGATCACACTCGAGCACATGGCTCTTCAAAACTCGAAGGAACAATGGGAGAAGATGATGGAAGACATGAAGTCTTCACACTCTCACATTTTAGATAAGCTATAAGGTATACATCTTTGCCCTTAATATCAAAAAAGGGGTAAAATAATGATATGTATAGATGGGAAACTATACAGTACAGAAAAAGAACAAAAAAAATGGAGTATAATGATATACCGACATATACATAGGGGAGTCATGAAATGACTAAGGAATATATATGTTGTACATACTAAACATTTTTGTTAGTATTTTGCACATATCATTTTTTGATACTAATGTCAAAGGGGGAGATTGGTGACATTGTTTTTCCATTAGTATGCAAAGAACACTTTCGGTAAACATACACCGAAAGACAGGAAAAAGAGAAAACTAAAAATACAGATACCAGAGATCATCAAAAACTGCTAAGTACAAAGAAAATCGATGATACAGTTTTGTGTGTAAACTGAAAATGCAAAGTGGAAAGGATAAAGAGGAACCCGACAGTGGAACCCGACGAGCAAGTCATAGTGAAAACCAAGAGAACAGTCAAAGAGGAACCTGAGAGAGAGTTCAATCAAGGAGCATCGAGAGACAGTCTAACTAACTTCAGAGCATAACCAACCAATAGAAATTGAAAGTCAGTTGAAGCCCGCAAAAAGTGGATCTGACTTCCACGTCAGATAAAACAGTCATGTTCTATTTATAGAATCTTGATTTGTTTTTAAAACCATTTCTTTAGGGACAAGAAACATTAATGTAAGTGTTCTAATTAGTCTAACTAATTTAAAACACATAGACTAGGAGATCAAGGTCAAGTTGTAAACCTGTGATCTTAGAGTTAATATTATTTTACGTGAAACTTGATTAGGTCAATATATCTTATAAATAGATGTTGTAATCATTCATTATGTGATGATGTGAGAATGGATGAGAGTATGAATGAAGCATACGAGCACATTTATGGATCAAACTAAAAGTTTCAAGAACTGGAACAACAAAAGGTGAATTTGGTTATCAAGAACCAAGAACAGAGGCTACCGAGCATCAGAGGTATTGTTCAATCACATTAGGTGATATACTTATACATGTAATCTTAAATGGATCTATAATCAACAATAGGAGATTGCATGCACCAAGTCAAATTGTAATTTACTTACATTCTAACAAGTGAAGCAAAGTGTAAAAATCCTTTCAAGGAAGGTGGATTTAACCATCCAATTGTAAATCTCTTAACCTAGTGCACACTAAACAATGTTGCTAAATCTCTTAACCGAGTAGACTTTAACAGGTCTCCATAGATACTCCTAACAGGGTAGTTCATCAGAAGTGATCAAATTGTAAGCCTTAATTGGCCCCTTCCAATCTGTAGATAGTGAATAATTTGAGGGTGCCATCCCCACCGTAGTTTTTACTTCCTAACAAGAGTTTTCTGCGATATCATATCTTGTGTTATGTGTCAATTACTTTCATGAATGTTTCTATGAATGTTCACATGATTGATTAAGTTTATGAATTGATAAATCTTACATCAAGATAGCATAGAATAGATGGTTGGATAAATAATTAATTACCTAAAGGATAAAGGTTAAAAGATACAAAAGTTTTAGAGGTACTGATTCACCCCTCCCCTCTCAGTACACACTTCCTATTAATTCCAACACGACATTATTTTCTTATGAAGTACATCTCTTGGAATTTTCAGGGTCTGACAGACCTTCCCAGAAAGTATTCTGTCAGGGATATGCATCGTCGTGTTATTCATCTGGATGTGTTATGCCTCCAGGAAGTTAAAATTTCTTTTTTCTTGCTTGATGCTATCTATAAATGTATTTGGCCTAAGAACCTTTCTCTCTGTTCTTAGCACAAGGATGGTCGAGGCAAAGTTGTTACTCTACTTTCTCCTCGTTGGCATTCTTTTTTGGTTAATCATGGCTTAGATCCCATGCAGAGATGTGTCTAGGCCACTTTCATTATTGAGAATAATTCTTTTGGCATAGTTAATATTTATGCACCCAATGATGTTTTTGAAAGATCTCACCTTTGGCGTTGGCTTGCAGATTCTCTGCCACCTACAACTTGGCTTTTTTGCGGTGACTTTAATATGGTTGAAGTGGCTTCTGACAAGGACAGTCTCTTTCATTTTTGATGGACTATTGGTGAGAGAGAGGCATGTACTACATGCATAATAAATTAGGCCTTTTTTATCCCAATGTTGGCCACCGCCGTCCCGATGGGGTTTGACACACTTTGTCTAATTTTAGAGTCTCTTCTGACAGAATTCATAAAATTCTTGATCATGCTATGATTTCCGCACAATCTTTTTCTCTTTTTATGAAAAGCAAGCCTTACCGGTTACTCCTCTTGTTTATGTGACCTTGTCAGATCATTTCCCTATTCAATTTAATATTTTCTAGAAGACACCTAAGTCATGGCCTCCCACCACTCAGTTTTTTTTCAATACTTCTGTCCATCACCACCCTTCCACAGTGGCACACATTCATCGGGTTTGGAACCTTTATCCTCGGCCGTCACATTCGCCTAGATGGATTCATTGGTGGAATGATGTCATTTGGCGTACGACATGTTTTTTGTGTATTTATCACAAGAAATATGCCAAGTATCATTGTAGATCTTATAATGTCAAAACCAAATCTCTTTGTGTTTCCCCAAAGGCCTTAGCTCATGATCTGTTCAATCAAGACCTGCAACTCCACCTTGCCAAGATATGTCATTAGAAGCAAGTTGCAGAAAACTATGCTTCCAGAGGTGCTCAGATCAAAGCTTGAATGCACTGGTTAAATATCGGAGATCAAGGATCTAAAGAATTTTTTGCTGCTCTCCGCACTCGCCACACCAATGTGGGCATAACCAGGATTAAAGAAGCTCAAGATCTTTTTACGGAGCTTCCTAATATATTGTAGCATTTTTTTTGTCATTATGAACACATTTTCCCCATGCAAGGATCTACTCTTGCCAGTGATCAAGCTCTTACTGATTGCATTGATGTTGTTCCTTAGTGCGTCTCCCCTTCTGAGTGTGCTTTTTGTGATCATCTTCTTACCTTGTAGGACCTTCATGAAGCTATTTTTTCCATGGCTGATGATAAAGCCCCAGGATGTGATGGATCCCCCTATGAGTTTTATAAAACCCTCTGGGATACTATTAATCCTGATTTGCACTGGGTTTACCTCCAAGCCTACCATTCCCAATCTCTGGGGGACATCATCAACAAAGGTAATATTAAATTCATTCCAAATTTGGGGACCCAGAAGAGATCTGCAATTGGTGGCCCATTTTATTGCTCAATGTCTTGTACAAGACCATTGCTAAGGCTTTGGCTCTCAATATTCGCCACATCCTGCCTCAAATTGTGGGCCGGAGAAAACTGGTTATATTAAATCAAGATTTATTCTTGATAATATCATAGTGGTTTGGGAAGGTATGGAATGGGCTTGTAAGTCTCACCAAAAAGCCCTTTTTCTTAAAATTGATTTTTCTAAAGCTTATGACCGCATTGAATGGCCTTTTATTTTAGCTATGCTTCATGCTCTTGGGTTTGGCCCCAGATTTCTTCAATCTGTGTAGATTCTTTTCAAGGATGCATCAGCTTGCATCACCGTTAATGGAAGACAATCCTCTACTTTTGGGCTCTTCCAATCCATTCGGCAAGGTTGTCCTCTAGCTTGTGCCTTGTATGTCCTGGTGGCCGAGGGATTTGGTTACTTGTTAGCTCATTCAATTTCTATAGGTCATGTTTGTAGGATTGATTTACCTGATTCTACCCAACAATTGGTCAATGGCCACTTTGTTGATGATTCCTTCTCACTCTTGAAGAGGATGAAGATAATATCAATGCAGCTTTGTAGTGTTTAGATACTTTTTGCCAGGCCTCTAGTTCTTCCATTCAGTGGCATAAAAACTTGTGCTTCAGGCAATCTACCCTTCCCGATCTACCTTGGTTTTCTTATTTTGGATGGACTAGGATTCAACACGGGGAGATTTTTCACTTCCTAGGTATTCCCTTTTCCTTTCAAGCTACTTCTACTAAATTGTGAAATGTTTTTTTAGATCAAATTGAAAAGAAGCTCACCTATTGGATCACCAAGCTTCTTTTCTCTCACAGGAAAGTTTCAGATCTACTCCAAAGTCCTAGTTGTCACTCATGTGTACTATTCTTCTTGTTGGGCTCCTTCAAAATATTCCTACCACAAGCTCGATAAATCATTGCGGGATTTCCTATGGGCTTCTAGTGTTGATCATCATGGCTTCCATAGAGTGAGCTGGGAATTCTGTTGTCTCCCTAAGGCATCTGGTGGGCTTGGTTTACTAGACACTCAGAAGCAGGGCTTGGCCCTTTGTGCAAAATGGATAGTGCGGCATCTCACAGTCAATGAAGCCTGGAAAATTTTTCTTCACCATTGCATCTCTTCAGGGTATCCTTTACACAAGCCTGCTTGGAAAGGGATTAGCTTTCAAACCCTTCTCATCATGAATAACCTTGTTTATATCTAGGGTACTTTTGTGGCCAAAAGTATCTGGAGAGCCTGGGAATTTGTCAAGCCTTGGCTTCCCTGGGTTGGGAATGGTTTTAGAGATGGGCTCTCTCTCAACCAACATAATATTTGGCGGTCCCCTCTTTTTTCTCAGTAAGGGATTCCTCTAACTAAAATCCAAGGGATGAGTGCTCTTCATTTTCACAAGCGTGGCATTCAAACGCCCAAGGATTTATTTTCTAGATCCACTATGAGTCTCCGCTCTTGGGATGATCTCCATTTTTAGTTCTGGCTCATTCGCCTAGATTGTCAAACTTTTGACTTGCTTGTCTCGACCATTTTGCCTCATTTCCTATGAATTCAGTCAGTTAAACCTTGGTGGAAAGATTGGAAATGGTACTCTGATATGCCATTCACTAGCTACAAGCCCAAGCTTGGATATTCTTGGCTAGTGCCTCATCTTCTGATGATTGATTTTCTCAATAATTAATGGCAGCTTTCATCTTCCAAAAAAACCTGGAGTTGGCATTTTCATACTATTTGGGATGCTATTACAGAGCCCAAGATTGCTCATTTTGCTTGGTGTCTTCTTTACCAAGGTTTTCCTTTGGGAGCTTGGCTCCAGAATTTAGGTTTGCCTGATCCTAAATGCCCTTTTTGTGGACATTTTGAAACCATCATGCACATTTTTTGGTTCTGTCATCGGGCCCAGAACTACTGGAATTGGATACATGATTTTTTAAAGAATTTTTGGCCTGAGCCTTTTTCCTGGCATATGGTGCTCTTAGGTGACTCACCCAAAATGCCTTCCCAGTACACCCAGATTTTGCATGCTTTCAGGATGGAAATTATTTTCTCTTTATGGAAAGACCGAAATGTTGTTCTTTTTACTCACAACTTTCAAGATATCATTATTTCTTTGTATGCTAAGGCATGTTTATGTAATAATGTCATGATGTAGATTCAAGTTCAAGTGGACAAGGTGGCCCTTGAGGTCGCCCATTTATAGGAGCTGCTATAACATTGGGGCAATGCCCCTTGTGTTGTTTCTTGGGTGCCACCAAATTCTCTCTCAAATGACCTCATGCCACCCTGAGGCCGGTGTCAAAGCCGGAGTTCCTCTTCCAGGCATTCTAGAATGTTGCACTATTGGCGTCGTTGCTCTTCCTCTCCTCCTTCTTGGAGGATGATGATTGTTGGTTGACCTCCTCTTCTTGTTTCCACTGTTGTTGCTTCAACTCAGCCTTCGGCCAATGTTCTTGCATGGCCTTCTGCCACTTCTGATAAGTTCCCCCGCTTGGCACTTTCTATTTCTCCCAGGCGGGAGGAAGGAGAATTAAAAGAAGAAACTGATGATGGCTGGTCGCTTCCTGACTAGACCCCTGGGCCCAATGTTTGGGGAAATTCTGATGAAAGAGATCCTCCTCCCTCTTCTGCAACTGTATTCACATCTTTAGGGCTCTTTTATATGTTTTTTTTATGAATAGTTTTTTATTTTCGGCCTTAGTTTATGAGTGACTTTGTGGGGTGATTTTTATCCCCGACCCCTTTTTTGTGAATATTGTACTCTTATATTTTAATTAATAGAAAGGCCTCAATTCATAAAAAAAACTATTGGGTATCCATTAAAGGATGGAAAGGTTGGAAAATGGTGCAATCTAATTGTTGATGTTTGTAGCTTCGATCTGATAAAATAGATATCATATTAATATTATGAGAAAAGATCAAATTATGCATACATATATACATACCAAAAAATATATAATAATAACTAATATTATTATTATATATATTGATACATATACATATATTAATATTTAAGAGAACTATAATTGATCTCTTCCCATATTTTTAATATTTCTGATTGATTAAATTACATTGATCGAATAACATCAAATATAAATTTGATGATCAAAATGATTAATGATCGTATATCTTAATCGATCACAAAGTTCATCGATTCACAAGCAATCACTATTGATATTGAAATGGCTTCAATATTATCACCGATTAATATCGGTTTGATTAAACATAATATATACACTGA
The DNA here is from genome assembly GCA_018584345.1 of Thuja plicata. Lineage (NCBI taxonomy): Eukaryota > Viridiplantae > Streptophyta > Pinopsida > Cupressales > Cupressaceae > Thuja > Thuja plicata. The sequence goes on from MU225094.1 coordinate 83,034, forward strand.
GTTGCATTGGTTATGATTACTGAATAATATCGGTTATGACATAGTATATGTTGTCTGTTCAATAACCATACGATATTGGTTATTTAACCCGCACCATTTCATTAGTAGCATGTACTGTTTCATGCATCAACCGGTCAACATGATTGGTTTATTAATCTGCAATCTATGTTATTGAGAGGCACGTTAATATAGGGACATGTCTCCTCATAGAGACATGTCTCTATACTAACTTTCCTCCA
>MU225094.1:128251-149058 GCA_018584345.1 Thuja plicata
CTCTTTGATCTTGACAATGTTGATCTATACACGAACATTTGGGCTATCTTGTGAGCTATCTTATAATGATCTTGCTTTCATTCCTTTCATGTTTAGCCTTCATATCTATCTTCCTCCATTCATTTTCTCCTATCGCTATCCTTTTCCCCTTTGGTCTTGATCTTATAAAAATAAAAAGAGTAAAACACAGTGCTATGAAGCCTCTTGACATATCTAGGCCTTTGGACTGCATCATTTCCTGCTCTTGCATTATGCTTTTGTGACTTATCCTATGCTGACCTTTCATTTCTTACATGATGTTTCTTTTTCCCCAGCTTGGGTACTCTTGAGGAGTTTGCCTTTGAGGATTTCTTCCCTTCATTCTTCTTCATTTTCTTGTCTTTCATCCCTTCCACCAGCTTGCTAATCCCTCATGTCCTCCACCTTGCTAAAACATTGGGACTGCGCAGTGTGATCTTGCTTGGGAGTTTGATGCCCATTCTGTCTGGGGGCATCCTTTGTACATAATTATTGATCCTGAAAAATTCAAAAAAAATGATATATTGTCAAAAATTCTAAAAATCAGGAAAATGTCCTGAAAAAATTATCATCTTAGTGAAAACCTAGCAATAGGCGCTTTGATGTATCTTCAAAAAAATTATATATTCCAAAAATAAAAATAAAAAATTCAAATATTCAAAAAAATTCAAAAAAATAGAAAAAATGCCTTGGTGAAAACCTGGAAATAGGCGCCTTAGTAGAAAAAATTCAAAAAAATATAAAAATTCCTAAAAAAAAGAAAAAAAATGAAAAATGAAAAATTATAATAAAATCCAAGTGGTGAAAACTTGGAAATGGGCGCTACTTGAGGCCTTTGCACTCCTGTTTCTTAGCGCGTGTCCGTGACACTTGACCTTTCTCCATCATGCCTTGTCCTTGTTGCCTTGGTCTAGAATTGGTCTTTGTCTTTGTCTAGGGGGCATAACTGTGTTATCTTTGGTCTCTTGGATGCGTTAGTCTTTGGGACATCTCACAAACGGTGTTTTTCAATACCACCCCAACTGTATTTTTTGATACAACTCCTGACATCGAGTGTTTTTCAAGACTTATTGGTTTGGTCTTCCCAGTTTTTCCATGTGGTCCTACCTACTTGCAAGCATGAAATCCTTATCCTTGGAACTCAGTATCAGTTAACACACTTAAATTTTTAAACGCAACACTTAATGCTTGAGCTATGTCATGATATTTTCTTTGTGTGCTGACGGTTATTGAATATCGTTGAGTGTCCTTGTCTAATAAGTCTCTCTGTGATGCATAGCTAGAGGACTTGGGGCATGGGACATGATTTTATTTGCTTCCTGCTTTATATTTAACTATTTTTGCACAACTGTTCTTCTGGTCATCCTGGCCTCTATGCCTTGTTTTGAGTTGGTTTTGCTATATTAAATTGGGTAAGCTAACATCACAGTCATCTTGACCTTTATGTCTTTGATGCTTATGTTAGAATCTTTCCACATTCCAATCCGATATAAATCACATTCATATCTTCATAGGTGCGCTTGTGACTAGTGATGATTATGTGATTTTTTGATGTTCGTTAATAATGACCCAATGATGAAAATAAGTTCCTTAACATTCTCTAATGAATGATGAACACAAAGTCCTATGTTACAGTTGCTCTATTGCAAGTACACCTATGCATTTTCATGTAACTTGCATTAATAGACCTCATATTAGTTTGCATTTTTAGGCTTCATTATGAGTTTGAGAGGGTTTCCTTCATCTTTCTTGTGGACTTTTAATCAACTGTGATCACATTCTGATCTTCATTTCCTTATCTTCTTTCGTGATCTCAATCAAAATTTTCTATCTTAAAGAGTTGATTAATTTTGGGGCATTCTCTTCCTTGAGGCAAATTCTCTTTCTTCTCTCCATTTCTTTCCACCTCTTCCAAACTTCTATCTTCCATTCGCTTTCACCCCACTTCTTCTTCTTCATCTTCCAGTTCTTTTCTTCTAATTCAATCTTGGGGCATAATATTTTGTGCTTAATGATCTACCTTGGTTCTGTGATCTTTATATATTTTTATCTTACATCAAGAATCTTATCTTTAGTTCGATTTGATCAAAATTTATCATTTTGTTGTTTCTCCTCCATCTCATTTTGATTTCGATCACGAGGGGGCAGTACCTATCAAACTTCAATCCTTGATTCAACTTTATCAATTATATTAGTCTTTCTTGAGATTCTTATCTCTGACATGTCAATTACTTATTTACAATGGTGTTGACTTTGTCTTTTTCAATTTGCTTATTTTTGTCCTAATGTGTTCCCAAATCGATCACACGTCTGGGTTGTTTTGTGATCCCAAGTCGACCTCACACTTCAAATGCATTCTTTGATTACATGTGTTCCTGAATTGACCACACATTAGTCAAAGAGGGGCAAATGTATGCACCCTAAAATGGTCGCCTAGACTTTGGGCCCCATTTTATCATTTTATCAATTTCCTAAATCAATGCATTGAAATATTTTTCAATTCAAATTAATTTCCTTGATCAAATTGTAATTAATTCAATTATTCAATTATTTCAATATTTCCTAAGGTTTGATCATTTTTATCTAATTAAAAGGTTTAATTTTCTTTTTAATTAAATAAAATTTATCTTATTTAATTAAAAGATTTAATCTCCTTTTTAATTGAATAAAATTTATCTTATTTAATTTAATTTAATTTCTCTCTTTTAATTAAATAAAATTCCTCTTATTTAATTAAATTCAATTCCTCCCATTTAATTAAATAAAATTCTTCTAATTTATTTAATGAAAAGAAAACCCCTCTTTTAATTAAATAAATAAAAATCCTCACTTAAAGCACTTTATTTGATGAAAAAAGCAATAAATTAAATAAAAATCCTTTTTTCTTCACATCCTCCTAAGTGGTGGGATTTTTGCCTCTTAATCATAGCCTTGGATTTTTGCCTCTTAATCTCAACCATCCATTGCTCTTTAAAAGGAAATCTCTCCTCATTTTCATATTAGGTTTTTCATAGTATTGTTATGCTGTAGGTTTGGAGAGCAATTTTGGAGGAGGATTTGAGTATTTGAGCTTGGATATTGCAAGTTCTCTCTTCTTGTCTTCTTCTTCTTGCATTCATGGCTCCTCATGTAGATTAGATTCATGCTTATTTTCATAGATTAAACTTGCATTTGTATTTCTTTTCATAGAATAATCATGCATTGTTATCATTTAGATTAATTTCTTTTCATGCATTGTTATCATATAGAGTAGATCTCATTTTCATGCATTTGAATCTCTCATTTCATGGTGTACTTGCATAGGCACTAACTAGGTCAATCTAAGGGCTTCCATTTCAAACCTTTGTACTCTATGACTAGAGAGCTATGGATCATATTTGAGGCTTCATTCTTGAGCAACCTTGGATAGAATGATTCATAGAAGTGTGTCAACATTTTAACACACAGTATCTCTCTTATTTGTATTTTTATACGTACTATAAAAGCTATTTGCCTTGATCTTTTCTGAGGATGCTCTTGCAGGAAAATGAGAATTGACGTCAGATTCAAATGGAGTCTGATGCTCCATAAAAAACATCATTGATGAGGAGATAAAATGATTGATATTCAGAGGGAGTTCAAAAGTCCATATGTGTGACTATATGATTTTAATGGGCCTACCTCCTATGTACATCATAAGGAAGTGACGAATTCCAAATGATTATCACTTGTATTTGTAGAAGTTATTGGAAGGTGACAACCTCACAATAACTTAAATCATGATATACATTATTTATAATGTTGAAATAGATCATGATGAATTAAAGAAACAACTAAGTGTTAGATGTCATTAAATTGACAGTCTATGAGTTGTTTGCATAAATATATCTTGTAAAGAAACAACTAAGTTTTAGATGTCATTAAATTGATGGTCTATGAGTTGTTTGTACAGATACATCTTGTAAAGCAACAACTAAGTGTTAGATGTCATTAAATTGATGGTCTATAAGTTGTTTGCATAGATATATCTTGTAATTCAACAACTAAGTGTTCGATGTCATTGACGGTCTATGAGCTGTTTGTATAGATATATGATAGGTATTTGGTGAATATCATGTGTTGATGTTCTGTAGGCCAATACCTTATTGAGTACTTGGTGAATATCATATGTTGATGTTTTGATAGGCCAATACTCAGAGTATTTGGTAAATGTCATGTTTTGACATTCTAATAGGCCAATACTCAAGATATCAAATGTGATATCAAATTATGGAAATCTTATATTGTGATAGACATCTTATGATGGCTGAAATAGATCATAATAGATAGAACTTGTGGATATAATCTCCAATTGAGGCAATCTACATTAAAGCTTGAGGAGCTTGCAGATAGAATCGCCGATGGAGGAAATCCACCTGAGAGCTTGTGGATAGAATCGCCAATGGAGGAAATCTACCTGAGAGCTTGTGCATAGAATCGACAATGGAGACAATCCACATCTTGAGACTATGTTTCTATTGATTACATCATGAGGATGATGCTTTTATTGCTTACATCATATGATTGATGTTGTCAAGTGTCATATAAGTGTTGACATTGGATTGATTTATCTTCCCTAGCTAAGAGGGAGTGTTGATGTTTTGTATATCTATGGTGAGGGTCATAAGTGTTAACATATGAGACCACTACACATTCTATTTGATCATCCTCCCTAGCTAAGAGGGAGTGTTAATGTTTGTAGCTTCAGTCGTATGATCACTAGAATACATATAATATATATTGATTGATAATAATATATTATATATGTTATATTATTATTAATCATATGAAATTTAATATCAATATTAAATTATTTAATTATTCTTAATTAATAATTGATTGATGAAACATTATAAAATTAATTAAATTATAATCAATGGGAAGAGGCATGTCCTTTCTTATAAATAATAATGAATAGGCATGTCCCATGAGGGGACATGTCTCTCCTAGCCTCATTCCCAATATAAATGAAAGAGAGATTGTTGCATTTGGAAAACACATACAACATAGAGTGCTATTACATTTGTAGTTATCCTAAAATTTAACAAAACTCCTAACCCTTACTCCTTCAAGGTATCTAGGAACTCTTTCTCTCCTACTATCAACACACTAGGACCCACTTGATTGGATTCCTCCTCATGTCCAATGGATAGTATCTTATACGTTACCCCACCTTTTTGAAATGCATATGAGTTCTTATCACCATCATGGTGACCCTTCCTATCAAATTGCCATGGTCTACCTAGAAGAAGGTGACAGGAATCCATGGGTAGAATGTCACAAAGTATTTTATCCTTATACCCTCCTATACTGAATTCTACCTAAGATTTATCATTAACCACTACATGTATCCCTTTGTTCAACCAACTGACCTTATAAGGGCAAGAATGAGGAACCCTTTCCAATTTCAACTTATTAACTGCTTCCAATGAAACTATGTTATTTGTGGAACCTTAATCAATAATAACTTTACACAAATTACCTTGCATTTTGCACTAGATTATGAAAAGTGCTCTCCTTTGGGGTGTCTCCTCTCTGGCAGATTCCTTCAACAATATCCTTTTGATCATCAAGTTTTCTCCTACTCATTTTGATGCCAAATGCACCTCAGGAGAATGTACACTAGCAACATCTTTGTGTACATAATTTAACCTCCTTTCATTGCTTTGAGAAGCGGAAGCCTTCTATGGACACCTATAAGTAGGATGCCCCAATTGGCCACAAATTGTAGCACTTCATTCTAGAGAACTTGGATCCTCTACCTAATCCATTAGACCTTCCTCCATTTGACCCCCTACCTTTGTAGCCTCCTCTGCTACTTGAGTCCCCCATTTTCTCTCTAGGGCTAGACTCCCCTTGGGATCCTTGGCCTTGTCCTCTGCCTCCAAAACTATCTCTTCCTCTATTGTTTCTTCCACCTTTGCCTCTGTTGTTTTGATCGCCCCTTCTCCTAAACTTCTCCTCAACTCTAAAATCCATTTGAAAACATTTGTTCACTGTAATAGGAGCCCAAAGACTTAACTCCTCTTGTATATTCAACCTCAAGCCATTCAAATATCTGGCCACCCTCTCTACTTCCTTTTCTTTCTTCTTAGATCTAAGAGTCACCTTGTGAAAATATTCACTGTATGCATTGACATCCAAATCCCTCTGCTTTAGTTTTTGGAGCTTCTTGTACATTGTTACTTCGTAGTTTGTGGGTAGAAATTGAGCCTTGGCCTTTGTATTCATTGTCTCCAAAGATGAGATCATGTTTCTACCCTCCTTCACTCTCTCTCCTTGAACAAAGTTCCACCATGATAGTGAAAAACCTTTTAAATTCCCTTTTGCAATCCTTACTCTATCTCCCTTTGACACTTGATTCATTTCAAAGTGGTTGGTCATAGCTTCCATACATTCAATGACTTCATCAAAATCTAGGCCACCCCTATAGGTTGGTAGCTTCTTAGTTTCATCACCTTTTATTGACTTCAATGCATCCAAAAATGTCTTCTAGTCTGCAGGTAAGTCCCTCATAGGTTCTTGGGCTTCATCCTCTTCACCTTCTTCATCTGCATCATTCTCACCATCAACATCTTTGTCTTTACCACTAGACCTCTTGAACTATTTAATCTTCTCTGCAAGCATCTCTTCCATCATCTTCTTGATGGATTCTTGAGACATACTTTTAGGAGGCATTGTGTCAGCCTCAACTTCTACCTCTGGTTCTTCGTCAGACATGCACTCCCTAGGCAAGTATTGTCTGCTCTGATACTAATGTTATGGGGAGATGTTAGTGTGATCCTATCCTCTACTATGAAGATCTTGTAAAACTACAAGTTTATCCTTCACTAAGGGCCCAAAACCTAGGTGAGTTTTCCTCCTTGTTTTGTAAAACTCCTACCTATTCAATAGGTTGTTCACTAACTCTTCTCAATCACCAACCAAACCCCTTTCAATCACTCAACATCTCACTCCTTTATCCATCTACCCTTGATTCCTATCAAATGGGCATGTAATAAATTTTTTGGGACTTAAAATACTATTGGGTAGAGTGGACTCCCACACCCTTATAAGACCTTTCACAATCCATTTAAATCATTCTTTCCCTCCAAGTGGCTTCAGAACAAAAAACTGTCTATTTGAACCTAGTAAATAGGCATATTCCCCAGTAGCCCTATTTTACTAGTTTTGGGGGTACAACTTCCAAAATTATCATAGACCTTATTGAACCAATGGGCATTCCAAATACCTTTTTGGACTTCTATCTAAACCCTAGACCCTAGTTTCCAAATCTCCCAAATAGTACTTCAAAATCACTCTACACCGATTAGGCAATTAGGCCAAATCCTAATTGGACTACAAAGCAACACCCCTTTCTTTGCTTCTACCAACTCTCCTACCAATATGTACACTTAGAGGGATCTAAGAAACTACCAAATCCACCATTTATTTAATCTCTTACCACTCTACCCTTCCCTCTGCAATCTAATTGCAGTCACAATTACGGTGAGCACATTGAGATGCTCACCTAGGGCATCCATTTTCTCTACAACCCCAAGGCCCTTCTGAAAAAATCCTCCATAACCTTATAGTACATCCTCTATACTTGAATCCCCCTGGTCCATATAAATCCCACAGTGGAAACTCAAGCAAGGGGCATTTGTTTGGAAAAGCCTCACCAAGCCCCTAATACATGAGGGGTACAAAATTTTTGCTCCAAAATGCTTCAAACTCCACCAAATGAACTCAGACCAAATTAATTTCAAAAGGTAACATATAGTTTTACGAAAACATGAGTAAATTTACTCCCTACCAATCTGATCACACACACATGCCAACCATACTTACATCAAAATGTTAGGAAAACATAGAATTCTCTATTGCCTTTGAATGCAAAAATCTTCCAAAATCGTCATCAGGGGTTCCTCTTCATGTGTTGGGTCTTAAATCACCCATAAAACTACTCCTACCAAAAACAACTAATTTTCAAACCAATTTAGCCATTTGAAACTTTTTGATAACATTTTGCAACAGTTGCTCAACAACATTTTGTCAATTTTGACAAATTGATCCTAGAATGACTCCTAACTCTCTAAGACACTAGAAATGACTCATGTAGGTCATATTACACCTATTAGGGCCTATTTGGCCATTACGTTTTTTTTCCATTCCCTTAGGGATTCATTACAACTTTTTGACCTATTGGCCCTAAATGTCCCTAAAGGTTATTTAAGGTCTAATTTTGACTCTACAATGGGATTATTACAAACAAGACCCATGGTGTTTGATGCTTCTCCATAATCCCTTATTGTGGATGATTTCAATTATCCCCTTAGGACTAAGCCTTGGTTCTCCTTCACCATGGTGGAATCGATTGAGTTAGTCACAAGCTGGTGACATGTCTTCGTGATTGGAGGTGATGATATGGCATCACATTGCTCGATGCTAGCATTTGGAGAATTTTCTTGAGGAAGCTTGTGTTTGGTAAAAATCTGTTTGACTAATTGACACACAATTCTATGTAAATCATTATATTGTCTGATGTGATCTTGAAAAAATATTATATGCATTTAATTTTGTTATGTGGTGCATTGGATTTGAGTGGGATGTTTTGAAATTCTAATTTAGGGTTTGATCAATGTGGTGAACTTAAAAATTCAGTATATAATGAATGAAGTTTAAGGTTAAAAAGTGTTGATTATGTGTTGAAGAATTGTGGTGTAAGGTGCATGTTGTGATTAAGCTAGGGAAGAGTTAAGTGTATTAAGAAGATATTGTGTGCTTCAGTGGATTTGATCAAGCAGAGGTAGTGTTGTTCTACAGATCATTCTTTCTGTTATTTTGGTGCAGAACCCACATCATGCCTTCCAAGGGTTCTTTTTATGTAATAAATTTGGATCCTTAGGCTCAACCCAATGATGTTATTTGGTCCATTTTGTATGGTTAAGGGTCCCAAAGGTATTTTATAAGCCTCGGGCCTCCTTAGACCAATTGGACCCTACTGTTAAGTCTAATAGGGTGTCATAGGAATTTATGTTATTTTGTCTAATAATGACCTTAGAAATGGTCCTCGATCCTATTTGGGTCCATTAGTGGTTGATAGGATGCAATGTGCAAGAAGTTGTAATGTTGTTGACAACAAATGCAAAAAGTGCAAAAAGTTGCAAAGTTGCTCGAGAAGTTGCAAAGTTGCTCGAGAAGTTGCAACTTTTGTCCCAACGGTCATAAATATTCAAAATATGGTTATGGTCATTGGAAATTTTATATTTGAGATAGTTCAGGTCCGTCCAAGAGGAGATTGATGACATTGTATGATTCCTGGTGGATTTGAATAGAAACAACATTAAATTTCCTGAAAAATTCCCTATTTTCTAGTCTTATATGACATTGTATGGATTGGAGTGCCCGAATGATTGTCATGGAAATGAAGTAGAGTGAGTTATATTTTATATGCATTTTATTTGAGTTTATTTGGTGATCATATGAGGAAGTTGTATTCATTTTGGTTCAGACTACTCAGGAAACCCTCTAAATTCAGTGTGCTTCAAAGATGGAGCCCTAACTTGACATTTTACAAGTGGAATTCCTTGACCACTTGGGAAATAAAATTTAGGGATGTAATTTTAGTGATTATAAAGGCTCGGGATGGGAAGTGTTGGTCTGCTATTTTATCCATCAAGCCCTAGGCTAAATAAGCACATGTATTTATATGCATTTTATTTGAGTTTATTTGGTGATCATATGAGGAAGTTGTATTCATTTTGGTTTAGACTACTTAGGAAACCCTCTAAATTCAGTGTGCTTCAAAGATGGAGCCCTAACTTGACATTTTACAAGTGGAATTCCTCTACCACTTGGGAAATGAAATTTAGGGATGTAATTTTAGTGATTATAAAGGCTCAGGATGGGAAGTGTTGGTCTGCTATTTTATCCATCAAGCCCTAGGCTAAATAAGCAGATGTATTTAGCCTAAGAATGATGAACTTGCATAGACAGTCAGACAAAAAGAGAATCACGACTTGGTAGATGGTGGATTTGAGACAATTTGGGGTAGAATAACACCTCTTAGGTGTTGGATTGATCCTGTGTACCCATTCCTTTGCACTTGCTTTGTTAACCAAGCCTAATTAGGCCTATTAGGTCTGTGAACATAGTAAGGGTTAAGGGGTGTTGGAGTGGATTTGGGTCCTATAACCTTGGATTATTATATAAGGCCCTAAAGGGTACTAGAATCTATTAAAAAAAATCCAAGTCCTAAAGGAGAATAAAAAGTTGTCCAAAAACCTCTCAGTGAGATGTACTAGAGTCTACTAGCCAAATAAGGGATAGGTGTGTTATGGGTGTCTTGGAACCAAATAAGTGGTGTATTCTCATTGAATATGCCCTAAAATTGGTGTTTCAATTATCAGGTTGAGAGTGTGGGAGGTGTAGTGTGGATTTCCCTAAATTGACTAAGATTTGGGAAAGTGCCCCTAAAGCATAAAATTGTCCTAATTGGATCTAGACCCTAAGGAATCAAGGAGGTGGTGTAGGGCATACAAAACTCTTGGAAGGGTATAATACTTCAATAATAATTAGTTGGATAAGGTATGATTGAAGCATTGATTTATTTGAGTCCTAAAAAAGAAAGGGCCCATAGATCAAGCTTTTGGTTGTGCTCTCTACAACAGGTGGTATCAGAGCCCAGAGAGATCTATTTTGGAAGAGATGTGAAGAAAGAATGTTAGAAGGAGAGGAAAGAGAAAGAGAGATACCTGTGAGGATGACCACTGTGGAATTGGAAAATCTAGTCAAAGAGCAAATGACAAAAAGTAGGGCAGTAAGAGCCGAGAATAGGGCCATGAAAAGAGAATTAGAAAAGTTGAAGGGTAAAATGAATAGAGAAGAAGAAGACTAACGAAGAGGGAGAAGAAGGGGGTGAAGAAGACCACATTGGGTAGGAAGGAATATTTTTAGACCAGAGAACTTTTCTTGACACCCTTGAGAGGGTAGGGAAAAAGAAAGAACAAACCTACCTGTGTTTTATGGCAAGTTGAATCCAGAAGAGTGCATGGATTGGTTGGAGGCACTTGAGTATCATTTTGAGTGTGATGAAATTTTTGGAATTTAGAAAGTGAAGATAGAAAAATCAAGGATGAAGGGCCTTGCCCTTAGTTGGTGGAATTTCCTTCAGAATGAAAGGATAGAAGAAGAAAAGAATCCCATCTCTTCATGGAAGATGATGGTTGTAGAGGTGAAGAAACAATTTGTGACAGAAGGCTATGAGGTGATGTTGTACAATAAGCTACAAAATCTAAGGCAGAGGGACTTAGATGTAATCTCTTACATTGAATAATTTCATAAAATGACTCTAAAGGCAAAAATCCCTGAGAATGAGAAGCAGAAGTTGGCCAAATACTTGAATGGACTCAAGTATAGCATCCAAGATGAACTCAGTTTGTTCAATCTTGAGACAGTGCACACATGTTTCCAAATGACACTTAAAATTGAAGAGAAACAAAAGAGGAAGGGAGAGAAGTAGAGTAGAGGAAGATGAGGAAAGTTTAGAGGAAGGGGTAGGTTTGGAGGAAGCGGAACATCTCCAAGGCCTCAAGGAGAGACAAGCAATCATGACCAAGATGGTGAAACAAATCACAAAGGCAGTTTTAGAGGGAGAAGACCCAGTGGTAGATAAAGATTTAGGGGCAGAAGACCAAGTATTTTCATAGGCATGTGTTTCACTTGCAACCAAGTTGGACACCAATCCTTTAGGTTCCCTGAGAAGCTTGGTTCTAACAAACAAGGAGGAGACAAGAGAGTACAATTAACTCAAGAACACGATGGTCATAGTGTGTCCTCATATCACACATCAACATCAAGACCTGCTGAACCTAAGCAAGATGAGTGTCTGATGTTTCATATAACACTCTTGAAGGTCCTCACAACCAAGGAGCCACCCCAAAGGAAGTCATTGTTCATAACCACTTGTAAGGTGAATAAAAAGGTATGCAAAGTTATTGTAGATTCTGGTTCCACAGATAATTTGGATTCTAAAGAAATGGTTGATAAGCTTAAACTCCAAAAGATCCCTCACCCTTACCCCTATAGAGTCTCATGGTTGAATAAGGAACAACAGGCCCTAATTAGTGAACAAATTTGTGTAGAATTCACCATAAGGGAGTATAAAGATAAGATCCCATGTGATGTACCATAGATGGATGCTTGTCATTTACTTCTAGGTAGACCCTGAAAGTATGATGTAGATGCCAAACATGATGGGAAGAAAAACATGTATTATGTGACTAAGGATGGGGTAAACTACACAATGTCCCCACTACTTGATGATGGAAAGGAAAAACATGTAGTAACTAGTGTGATGCTAGTAGGGGAAAAATAATTTATGAAAGCCTTGAAAGAGAAGGACACACCATGCTTTGCAATAGTTGTGAGACCAAAAGGAACACCAATATAGAATCCCAAAGACAAAGTGCAGGAAATGAGTGTAGGTCCTAAAGAAGTGAAATAATTGTTGGACAAGTATAAAGGGATAGTTGCAGACAGTGTCTCAGAGACTTTACCACCACAAAGAGATGTCATTAATTGTATAGATCTCATCCCTGGTGCCACCTTGCCAAACAAAGAAGCTTATAAAATGAATCCAGAGAAAAACAAGGAGATTGCAAGATAGATTGAAGAATTGATGACTAAAGGGTTCATAAGGAAGAGCATTAGCCCATGTGTAGTCCCTGCAGTGTTGGCTCCAAAGAAAGAGGGGACATGGAGACTTTGTACAGACTCTAGGACTATAAACAAAATCAATATAAGATATAGGTTTCCTATACCTAGGATAGAAGATCTATTGGATTGTCTAGGAGGGGCAAAGTACTACTCAAAGGTGGATCTAAAGAGTGGCTATCACCAGATAAGGATAAGAGAGGGAGATGAGTGGAAAATAACCTTCAAGACAACAAAGGGTCTTTTTAAGTGGCTAGTAATGCCTTTTGGGATCTCTAATGCCCCTAACACTTTTACGAGACTTATGAATGAAGTCTTGAAGCCTTACATTAACAAGTTTGTTGTGGTATACCTAGATGATATACTAATTTTTAGTAAGGACAAGGATGAACACCTAAGACATTTAGATTTGGTTTTGAAGAGACTTCATGAAGAGAAAATGAAGAGAAATTTGGAAAAATGTGTGTTCTTACAGGAGGAGCTTGTGTTTCTTGGCATTGTGATATCATAGGATAGTCTCAAGATGAATTCCACTAAGGTAGAAGAAATCCTCAATTGGCCAACCCCAAGATCCACATCGGAGGTAAAAACATTTCATGGACTCTCAAGTTTTTAGAGAAAATTTATTAGAAATTTCACTGATGTGTGTTCTCCAATGATAGATACTATAAAATGGGGTAGGAAATGTAATTTTGTGTGGACTGAGGATGCAAACAAATAATTTGAATATTTGAAAAGGAGAGTGGCAAATCAACCCATAATGGTTTTACCAGATTTTCATAAGGTCTTCACAGTTGAATGCGATGCTAGTAACAAGGCTATTGGTGGGATTTTGAGTCAAGAAGGAAGGCATGTTGCCTTCTTTAGTGAAAAAATAAATGAAGCAAAACAAAAGTACTCAACCTATGATCTAGAGATCTATGCTATGGTGCAGTCACTTAGAAAATGGAGGCACTATTTACTACCTAATGAATTTGTTGTATTTACTGACAACCATGCTCTCAATTTCTTGAACAAACATGAGAAGTTGAATCATATGCATATGAAGTGGATGGAGTTTTTGCAATCCTACACCTTCACCATCAAGCATACAAAAGGGATAGCCAAAAAAGTAGCTGATGCCCTTAGTAGGAGGAATTTGACAGTGAAGGAGGTTTAGTTGGAAAGTGTAGGGATCCACTCCATGAAGGATATGTACCTAAGTGATGAAGATTTCAAGGAGTCTTATCAAGTTTGCATGGACATGAGTGATAGGTATCATACTGAATTTTCTGATTTCATCTTGCAAGAAGGATTACTATTCAAAGGAATCCAACTTTGTGTACCCAAGGAATCTCTGAGAGAAAATATAATCAAGGAAAAGCATTGTGGTAGTTTGGAAGGACACTTTGGAGTTGATAAAACTCTTAAACTTGTGAGGAGATGTTACTTCTGGTCAAAGATGCAGACATAAGTAACAAGGTATGTGGAGGGGTGCTTGGTTTGTCAAAAAGTCAAAGGGAACTATTCATAAGCAGGTTTATACACACCTCTTATAATCCCTAACAAGCCTTGGGATCATGTAAGTATGGACTTTGTATTAGGACTCCCTAAAACTAAATATAGTTATGACAGTGTGTATCTAGTTGTGGACAGATTTTCCAAAATGGCTCATTTATTACCTTGTAAAACAACTCATGATGCATCTCATATTGCAGGGATATTCTTTAAAGAGGTTGTTAGAATCCATGGTTTTCCATTGTCTATTATTTCTGATAGGGATTCTAAGTTCATAGGATATTTTTGGAGGACTCTCTGGAAGAGATTGGGAATAAATCTATTTTTTTCATCTTCTTATCACTCTCAACCAAATGGTCAAATAGAGGTGATAAATAGGTATCTTGGTAACCTATTAAGGTGTCTTACAAAGGAACACGGCACTAGTTGGGATGCTATATTGCCATAAGAAATTTTTTCATATAATGACTCAGTAAACATGAGTATTGGTCTTAATCCATTTCAAATTATATATGGCTCACACCCAAGGGGTGTCTTGAAGTTGAGGGATGTCAAAGATCTAGATAAAAGGAGTGCCAAAGCAGAGTACTTTTCAGAGGTAATGAAAGAGATTCGCCAACAGGTGCAAGACAAGGTGAAACATGTGACTGATCAGTATAAATAGAATGTTGACAAGAGAAGAAGAGATTTGCAATATCAGGTGGGAGATATGGTGATGATTCTTCTTAAAAGGGAGAGTTTGCCTAAAGAAAAGTACACCAAAATGATGATGAAGAAGATAGGACCTTTCAAGATCCTCAAAAGTGGAAACAATGCATACAAAACAAATTTACCCTTTGATATTGGTTTTTCTCCAATATTTAATGTATCTGACATTTTTTCATATAAGGGTTCTATTAGTGATGTTTGTGATGTAGGTGACCAAGGTACAAATTAGATAGAATTGCAAGAAAACCTTCCAAATCCATCAAATCCTGAGATAGAGTGCATTTTGAACAAGAGGGCCACTCACAAGACAAGGAGGAGAACCTTTTTTGAATTCTTGGTTAAGTGGAAGAATACACCTTCTGAAGATGCCACATGGATGACAAAGGAGGCTCTTGCTAAAGCTAGAGCAACCCTTGTTGAGATTCCAACTCAAGGGACTTGAGTTCTTTTTACCCTAAGGATTATGGTGTAGAGCCCACATCATGATTTCCAAGGCTTATTTTGATGTAATAAGGTTGGATCCTTAGGATCAACCCAATGATGTTATTTGGTCTATTTTGTAAGGCTAAGGGTCCCAAAGGTGTTTTATAAGCTTTGGGTCTCCTTAGACCAATATGACCCTAGTGTTAAGTCTAATAGGGTGTCATAGGAATTTATGTTATTTTATCTAATAATGACCTTAGAAATGGTCTTATATCCTATTTGGGTCCATTAGCGGTTGATAGGATGCAATGTTCAAGAAGTTGTAATGTTGTTGACAACAAATGCAAAAAGTGCAAAAAGTTGCAAAGTTGCTCAAGAAGTTGCAATTTTTGTCCCAATGGTCATAAATATTAAAAATATGGATATGGTCGTTGGAAATGGTATATTTGAGATAGTTCAGGCCCATCCAAGAGGAGATTGATGACATTGTACGATTCTTGGTGGATTTGAATAGAAACAACATTAAATTTCTTGAAATTCCCTATTTTCTAGTGTTGTACGAGATTGTACGGATTGGAGTGTCTGAATGATGTCCATAGAAATGAAGTAGAGTGAGTTAGTTTTTATATGCATTTGATTTGAGTTTATTTGGTGATCATAGGAGGAATTTGTATTCATTTTGGTTCAGACTACTCAAGAAACCCTCTAAATTCAGTGTGCTTCAAAGATGGAGCCCTAACTTGACATTTTACCAGTGGAATTCCTCATCCACTTGGGAAATGCAAGTTAGGGATGTAATTTTAGCGATTCCAAAGGATCAGGATGGGAAGTGTTGGTATGCTACTTTATCCATCAAGCCCTAGGCTAAATAAGCCCATGTATTTAACCTAAGAATGATGAACTTGCATAGACAGTCAAACAAAAAGAGTAGCATGACTCGGTAGATGGTGGATTTTGGATAATTTGGGGCATAAGAAAAACTCTGAGGTATTGGATCGATTCGGTGTACCCATTCCTTTGCACTTGCTTTGTTAACCAACCCTAATTAGGCCTATTAGATCTGTGAACACAATAAGGGTTAAAGGGTGCTGGAGTGGAGTTGAGTCCTATAACCTTGGAGTCTTATATAATTCCCTAAAGGGTACTATAATCTATAATTTTTTCCAAGTCATTAAGGAGAATAAAAAGTTGTTGTCCAAAAACCTCTTAGTGAGACCTATTAGAGTCTACTAGCCAAATAAGGGATATATGTGTTGTGAGTGCCTTGGAACCCAATCAGTGGTGGATTCTCATTGAATATTCCCTAAAATTGGTGTTTTAATAATCATTTTGAGAGTGTGGGAGGTGTAGTGTTGATTTCCCCAAATTGACCAAGATTTGGGAAAGTGTCCCTAAAGCATAAAATTGCCCTAATTGGATCTAGACCCTAAGGAGTCAGAGAAGTGGTGTAGGGTATACCAAACTCTTGGAAGGGTATAATAATTAAATAATAAGTAGTTGGATAAGGTGGGATTGAAGGATTGATTGATTTGAGTCCTAAACAAGAAAGGGTACATAGATCAAGCTTTTGGTTGTGCTCTCTACATCATGTTCCCTAACAATTGCAATAGGTTAAATCCCTTAACAGGGTAGAACCTAACATATCTTTTGTTGTAAATTCTCTAACAAGGTGACACTTTGTCAAGTGTTTAAAGTCCTCTAACAAGGCTACTCTTAACAGGGTAAAGGTCCTAACAGGCCTAAGGTAAATCCCTTAACCGAGTAGCACCTAACAATATTGTTGTAAACTTTTAACAAGGTTAAGCTCATCACATGGCATACTCAGAAGAGTACATCATTTAGTGGGTACTAATCCCCACCTTGGTTTTCTCCCTATTTGGGTTTCCATGAGATAAATATGTGTGTCAATTTTGTGGATGGATTTGGATGCTTATGATTTTCATTTGTTGTTATTAAGGTTAATCTTGTGAATGCTAGTTTAAGTTTTAAGATAGAGAAGTTTGGATTATTTGGTAGATTACTGATTCTCCCCCCTCTTAGTAATTTGACCTCAGGACTAACACGTATCACATTATTCTATTTTGTAAAGTTGATTATACTACTTTTGGAACAAGTAAATTTTCTTATCCCTCTTTTTCTATTGTTATTTTTTTTACACTATTAAATCAACTTGTAATTCATTCATATTTTGATCATGTGGTAAACACTACTTACTTAAATATACATCTAAATACTTTGTAGGTTTTGATAGAGTTCTCATATGAAGGAAAGTACATGAAGAATATAGATATTATTTTTGAAGAATCTTGATAGATCATTTTATGAGTGTTTGAATATTAACTTTTCATGTTGGTTGAGAATGTCTACATGCCTAGAAATGTATGCTCATGTTAGATTTGTACACACATCAAAGTGTGGGAAAAATGTAATTGTGAAATTAGCATACCCATGCTATTTCTCGTATAATCTCATGCACACCTTAACATGAACGCCTTAATGTGATAACGCATTGGCAATGACATACTCTTGTGTTAGAATTGGCTGACAATCTCATATCTATTCACCGATATTCATCTCTATTTTGGTATTATCTGGATTGGTTTCTATTTTGGTATTATCTCGATTGGTTCCCAACTATTCCTTCCAAACCTCTTCAAGTAAGAGCTAAGGATTAAAGGGTATCCATTATGCCAAAATCCGCCCGAGGCTCGATCTTGGCCTCATCCCTTATAATGTCAGAGCCTTTACACTCAGCAAGATTTGATCCTTGGTGGCTCATTCAGAACCATTTAATTTCACCAGTAGACCAATGACCCATTGACAACATATTCATTGAACCTACTATTTTTTTTTAAATAATGAATAAATTCTATACGACATTACCAACACATTCTACTCATCAATTTCAGTTAAAAAATATACTTACCTTTTTTTTTTGGACACAAGGTCGTATTTTAATATATTTACTTTTATTTCAATAATTTCTCAATTATATTATCTAATTACTTTGTTATTAATTAATTGCATTTATTTAATCTCATCAATTCTAGAGCTTAATGCACTTATTTAATTTTGGGTACGTACTTTCATTCCAATTATTTAACATCTCTGTCATGATAATTAATTTGTTATTAATTATTAAGTAATTGCACTTATTTAATTCGCATTAATATTGATGTAAGGGTAATTCCTCTCGGACATTAATATTTGCACGCGCAAAAGATCTTCTCTATTTGTGTATCAAACTGGTTCTGGTTCCATTTTCCCATATAAAACATCGGAAAATAATTTTGGGTAGTAAGAAGAAAGGGTGTGAAGAACAACTAGTTCAACACAGACTCTTTCTGTCTGCTCTGTCTGTAATACTAGTGGCTCAATAAGGGTTTTCATTAGGGTTTGAAAGCCATGAGCCGCTACGACAACAGGTATGGAGATCCCCACTCCTACCGCGACAGAAAGAGGTAATGCATTGGAGCTCTTTTTGATTCCGGAAAAAATATTGATGAAAAGCTTGCTGGTGGTTTTGGTTAGGGTTTTGATTCTATTAAGTGGTATTTTTATATGTTGTTTTTGTTTTTGTATTACAGTGATGGCTTTGGGGGCGGAGGAAGCAGTGGCGGTTTTCAGTCGGGCGGTCGATCCCATGATGATTTCAATAGTATTTCTCTTCCTACCCAGGACTTTACAAATCTTACGCACTTTGAGAAGAATTTTTATGTTGAAAAGCCAAGTGTGGCGGCCATGACTGAAGACGAAGTCAAGTCTTATTGCGTTCGACGTGAGATTACAGTCGAGGGACGTGAAGTTCCTAAGCCTGTTACTACTTTTGAGGACGCCGGATTTCCTGGTAATGTAATATAATTTTTCTCAGTCATTGCTTTTGTTTTTTTGGATGAACTAGAATTGCTAATGGTAGCTGAATTTATTGGAGTCCGGGCTTTGAATGTCAATGCTGCGTCTAAACGTATACGACAAATTGAAAATTTGCAAGATTGTTGTAGATTTTGTGAGGGCTAGCACATAATTGTTAGAATTTGAGTTCACCATTCATCTTAGTAGCTTCCCTGAAATTTCCCTCTTTTTACTGAAAGATATGCTCTAGAGATGCCTGGTTTGTGAGGTTTAAATGAATCAAGGCGTAAGCCTATAATGCTTTTAATGTGTGAGAAATTAGGGTCTTCTTCCCTCTTAATTGATAGATTTTGTCAGTTTTGGCTGCTGATGCCTAAAATCTCTTACGAGTAAAATTCCGAGGTTTGTTTTAGGGGTTGCAAAATTTGAATAAAGTAAGGCTGCTAATAGACTTTTTTTGTTTTGTGCGTCACGGTTTATGTTTTTGCCTATATTTGAAGCTTCCGTTATCCTTGCGTTATTTTGTTTAAAAATTATACCTGCAAATAAGAATGAGGTTTGTTTCAGCGCGCGAGAACTTTGATTACCTTAACTTTTTGTACAATAGGATTTGGGTGCCGCCTCTAATTTTAGTGGCTACAGTCGGTTTAGACCACATGTGCCCAAAGCCACATAGTGCAAACAGGAAAAAGGTCTGTTGTAGGGTTTGAAAGATAGCAGTGTTAATTTGTTTAAATGGATGCTTTTAATCTTTTATGAATTATAATTGCCTTTGGGTTCCCCCGGTTAATGTAACGTATTTTTAAGTTCTAATTCACGGATGTATCAATTTGAGCTATTGTTTTTACACCTCTGCTTAAATTATATAGAACAATTGAAACATTTCAAGTTTTCTTGACTTAGGAGTGTTCAAATTGAGGCTTGTTCTTTATTTTGACAGTTTTGTGAGTGCCGTCTTCCTTTACTTAAAATCATTCACTATTAATGGATAATACTGGTTTTGCTTTCGGACTTGTGAGACACAATTAGCACACAGTGTCTGATTTGAATCCTTATAACGAGCTGGAACTCAAGTTATTTCCAAAAACTGGCGGATTCTGTCATATGTACACTTTTTTGTTCATAATGTTTCATGATGTTTGTCTTGTGGTTTGGGAGATCCGATTCAGTGAAGGCAACTGCTAGAATGAGTTAAGTTCCCTGAAATTAGGTAATTTTCTGAAAGTTGGCGGCTCATTAGCAAAATATAGAGTGTAGAAAACTTTGGGAGCTTTGTTTTAGGGTTTGTAAGGTATGGATCAACTGAGGTATATGAATGGAATGCATCTTGTGTTTTACTCTGTTTGTTTCGTTTTAGGGTTTGGAAGACGGCAGTAAATCGAGGTGTCACTATTAGCATTTGCGTTTTATTAAGGTTTCATTCCCAGCTGCTAGTGTAAGGCACATTTGATTGCAATTCAGGGCAAATAGAAAGGGCCTGTGTTTTGAGTTTAACTTTTGAATCATTTAAAGTTTGTTAATGGATGATTTTAGTGCGTTAAAATTTGATTTGAGCCTCATCCCTAACTTGAGAAGCATATAGTTTTTCTTCCTGT
>MU225094.1:152189-180064 GCA_018584345.1 Thuja plicata
GAGTATGTGCTTGAGGAGATATTAAAAGCTGGGTTTACTGAGCCAACACCTATTCAAGCTCAAGGATGGCCAATGGCTCTGAAGGGACGGGATTTGATTGGACTGGCTGAAACTGGTTCTGGAAAAACACTGGCATATCTTCTGCCTGCCATTGTTCATGTTAAAGCACAACCTAACTTAGGTTAGTGATTGTGTCTTCTACATTTGGTAATTCAAGATTGCTTTGTTATGATTTTTCTAGTTTATTTAATTTTATCTTCTTTGATTTCACTAACCCTTTTATTTATTACTGTGAAGTTTCTATGGTATTATAATTTATCAGTTGATTATTTGTGGTTTTTCTCAAATGCTGATGAATATTGTATATATGTCAGCCCCAGGAGATGGTCCTATTGTGTTGGTCCTAGCTCCTACACGGGAGCTTGCTGTTCAAATTCAGAACGAAGCAACCAAGTTTGGTACATCTTCAAACATAAAAAACACATGCATATATGGAGGGGCTCCAAAAGGCCCACAAATTCGAGATCTTCAAAAGGGTAGGATATGTAGCATTTTTAATAGATCGATTGGTTTGTGTGAACATGCACTTCTATAGAGATTATTTCAAAATTCTGCCTAGTATGCCTTCACTATATTTACTTTCAACTGATTTATGTTCAGGGGTTGAGATAGTCATTGCAACACCGGGTCGACTGATTGATATGCTGGAACAACAACATACAAACCTACGAAGAGTGACATATCTTGTATTAGATGAAGCTGATCGAATGCTAGACATGGGTTTTGAACCACAGATCAGGAAAATTGTATCACAGGTATGTATTCATTTTGGTTTAAGCATGTATTTATCTCAAAGTACGTACTTACCTTTGCAAGCGATAGAGTCATTGTTGCAATAAAAGTATCCCCTCTTTGTATATGTATGTTCTTATCTAGGATGATATACGAGCATGTTGTGATTATCATTGATATTTGTATAAGGTCATTATGGTTGAGCCTTTATACAGAGAAATACTTACAATTTGAATCACAACCTTATGTTGGTAGATGTAATGATTAGTTGCTCATGGTTCTTTTATTTGTGTGCCTCTATAGGGATACAAATGCCTAAAATTTGAGTAGCAACCTTCTTCTGTAGCTTTGTGTCCATTGAATAAGGCATTGGAAGTTACATGTTATCTTTGGTAACTGTAATGTATAGAATTATGGTATGAGATACAATAGTATTTTAGAAAAGAGATTGCTATATTAATTAGTGTACTTCTTCCTGTCATGTTTCTTACAATGACCAAGACCTTTTGCAAACCTTGTTTCCTACCTTTTTGGCTATGAATATCAACATTGTTTAGAACTATGCAGGTGAGCAATTATATAACTTCTATTCTGTGCTTTTCAGATTCGCCCAGATCGCCAGACTTTATACTGGAGTGCAACTTGGCCTAAAGAAGTAGAACAACTTGCTAGGCAATCTCTACATAATGCTTATAAGGTAATGCAGATGCCTCTATTGGAACTTAACAATCACTATACTGATAGTGTGTCGGCTGAGTGTTTATGAAAAAAATACATTAACAGTTATTTTATTCTTGGGAAGTGACGCTTGTATTTCACATCTACTTGTCAGTCTTATGAACTTATAATTGTTGCAATATTGCAGGTAATTATAGGATCACAAGATCTCAAAGCAAATCATTCAATTGATCAAATCGTGGAAATTGTTTCTGAGCATGACAAGTATCAAAGGTATATTTTGGTGTTTGTCCTCTTTGTTTTATGTTGAGTTTGTTGGTGTGATGAATCTGCTAAATAAGATAATTTCTTTACAGATTAATAAGCCTTTTAGAAGAAATTATGGATGGTAGCCGACTACTTATCTTCTTGGAAACGAAAAAAGGTTGTGATCAAGTTACAAGACAATTGCGTATGGATGGATGGCCAGCACTCTCTATCCATGGAGATAAAAGTCAGGCTGAACGAGATTGGGTCTTATCAGAATTTAAATCTGGCAAAAGCCCCATCATGACAGCAACCGATGTTGCTGCACGTGGCTTGGGTATGTGGGAGTAAACTTTTTAAATTAACATTTTCTCATATTACTTTGATTGTGAATTGGCTTCTGTATGCCCTTAATTTACTTATAAGTTCTGGTGATTAAAATAGCTTAATGAATTCCAAGGTTTTTCTATTTAGTTCCAGGAGGTGAATTAATGTATTATCAGCATTAGAACTGAGATTACCTGAGGAATAAGTCATTGTTTGAAATTCAGTGGGTTGATTTTTATGAGATTTCAAGAGTTCGATGGCTTGCTGATCAGTATTCCAAAGGATGGATTGTGGCTTGGCGGCGGCTTAATACAACTCCTATGTTTTATGGCAGGGAACCTCATGGCTGCCGCCATTGCTGTGATCCACATATTTTGAGTTGGCAGTCAAATGTAGCTTGATTGACTTTTGCTGCATATGATCACTGTTTGCGTAAGGTGGGCATGGTTTGCCACAGTTTATCAAATATTCAGGGGATAATGAACAATTTGGTTCCCAAGTGTGCCAAGAACCTTCGGCATAATGATATGCATGCCTTGCTATTTTCAAGGCATTACTATCCTATAGAGTTGTTAGGACTGGAGATGGACTGACTATTAGTGGAAATATGACAATCAATGTTATGAATTTCGATTAACAGACTTTATTTTATCTTTGAAAATAGGACATAGTATTTTGGTGAAGCAGGCTTTATTTTGTTCTTTGAAAATAGGACACATTATTTTGGTGTAGCGGGCTTTATTTTATCTTCAAAAATACAATCTTATATTGGTGTAACAATATTTCCGATCTCAACGTTTTTATAATTAAATCAAGGCAGCCCTAATTTGTCTTCTTTTTCACTGCAGATGTTAAAGATATAAAATGTGTTATCAACTATGATTTTCCAGGCTCATTAGAGGATTATGTTCATCGCATTGGGCGAACTGGTCGGGCAGGGGCCAAGGGCACTGCATATACATTTTTCACTGCTGCAAATGCAAGATTTGCAAAGGAACTAATTAGCATTCTTCAAGAAGCAGGGCAAACTATTAGTCCTGGACTGGCAGCAATGGGGCGGAATGCTGGTTCCAGTGGAGGTATACTCACTAGCTTGATAATGAATCTATCAATACAGGAAATTTATTTTTTCATTAAAAAAATGCACGGTTTGAATTCTTACTTATGTCATGATTCTGTAACAGGTTTTGGAGGGTTTCGTGACCGTGGAAGAGGTTATGGGAATCGTTCATGGGGTAGATAAGATACTACACAATTTTGATCTTATTAAGAAGTTCATTTTGATGGTAGAGCTTTTTCTGTATCATAACAATTTTGGAATTTTTTGTGAAAGAATTTTTTTATCGTTATTCTAAAATGGAAGCATTTTCAGCTGTATCCGAATATGTAAAAGAAACTATGGGGATCAGATGGAGGATGGCAGGAGAAATTGTGCATTCCATAGTTAACATCACCCATCCATGTATACAAGAGCAATTTTTTGGTATAGAAGCATGAGCATGTTGTTACATGTAGATTAAATCTGAGCACCTGCTTAGTGTATAAACAAAAATGATGCTATAGTACCGGAATTCAGCGATTTTGATAACAAAACATATTTTAAATGTGGAACTAATTATCTGTATTTTCATTTTCCTAGCTTTCATATATAGAAATGTTAACTTATTCTGAAAAATTAAGTCTCTTATGACATTACAAAATAACTTTTTGTCCCCTTGTTATGGTGTTATTGTTGGGAGAAGAGTGAGTTTTTTCATGCTAGCATAAAAACATTAACATTTAGCATAAATGTGTAGACAAAGACTATTTGAATCCAAGAAAATGCTTAATGTATCTGTAGGGCTATTTCAGGAGTGAAATATTAGCCTTTTAATAACAAGTGTTGAACTTCTCATTGTTGACATATTTCTTGCATCAAATCAGACAACATACAATGATATACCTTATCTTCTATTTGAATTGAATAATGATATACCTTATCTTAGTCCAACTCATAACTTAGTTTATATCAAAGATTAATTCAACGCTTACTAATTGTTGGTTTAGTTTATATCAAACATGTTGAAGGTGAAAGATTCATTTCACACTGTATTGGATTAAACTTTGCTATGATGTGCATGTATAAACCTCAGCATAAATTAACAGTTAGTGTCAATGAAATTTTTGTTTTCTCATTTTGATTGATATGATAGATGCACGAGCAATTATTAAGAAGCCTTCATATAAAAATATCAACAGATCATGTGTTTATAGTTAGTGTCATTTTTGAGTAAATGACAGATTTTGGGAGGCAGTTTAGAATGAACTTATTTGATCTGTGAATCATGACATGGGGGTAAATACTTTTGTTTAAAAGTAATAAATGGTTTGTTTAGTGATTTAAAGTGAAAGGTATGAAGTTTATTATGATTTCATCTGGAATCATATGGAAACGGTCCCTGGAAGAGGCTTGAGCTCCTATTTATTATTTTGCGAGCGGTTCCATGGAAAATTACAGTTAGGAGACTAATAAAATAAATAGGTGTAAATTTAGGTTGTGGGTAGTAAGGGTGTTTTATACGCCCTTCCCCAGCTTAGAGCTTGCATGCTTTTGGTAAGCTTGCATGTCATTTTATTATTACTTTTTCTAAGGAATTTTCGAAATGAAATATTTTATCAAGAGACTCTTTCCTCTAAAATAGGGCTCCTAATCCTTCTTAGGAGCATGTACTTCAAAATTTTAGTTAGCCTCTTAATGGGCTATTTCTTATGTGATTAGAAATTGATCGTGGGAAATATTAATGTGTATTTTGTGAGTTGAGTTACTGAAATGTACTTCTTGAAATTTGTGAATTTGTTTTTCTTAGGTTTTAGTACATAAGATAAAATTATATTTTCTAATGCAAGCGAAGTGTATTTTTATCTCATTTTAACCATATAGAAGTGGACACATGGAAGGGTTTGCATACGTTTTTTCACTTTGTAGGTAGTTATATTGAATTAAAAAGCTGCACTTATAAGATCAATCGAATAAATATTTTCTTTTGAAGCTCGATATATATATATATATATATATATATATATATATAGGAGAGGAG
This sequence comes from Thuja plicata, assembly GCA_018584345.1. Classification (NCBI taxonomy): domain Eukaryota; kingdom Viridiplantae; phylum Streptophyta; class Pinopsida; order Cupressales; family Cupressaceae; genus Thuja; species Thuja plicata. Next base: position 157,310 of record MU225094.1, read on the forward strand.
ATTAAGCGCTCCTCCATAAATTTTAGGACCTTCATGTTTACGTGGCATAGCTGGCATGCCATGTTAATTAATTTAATTGTAATTTTGCATTGAAGTATTCTTTTTATTGAAATGAAATATTTTAACAAGGAGATTGTGAAAATAATAAGACTCTTTTCTCTAAAATGGGCTACTAAATTTTCTCAACAACACAGTTCAAAATTTAAGCAAGCTTCCTTAGAGGGGATCATAATTTGTGTGATTAGAAATTGACAGAGGGAAAAAGAGTTCACAGAGTTTGAATTAAGATGTTAAAATTTTTATTGTGTAAAATTGGTTAATTTGTTTTTGTTAAATTTTTGGTAGATTTGATTACTGATAGTTTTAGGTGCAAGACTGTATGATGGACTTAACAATTAAAACCATCATTTAGATGTTAGCACTCTTAAATATCATTAATTAAAGGATAAGAGAAGTTTGCATGACAAAAGTTGACAATTTATGAAAGATTGTCTGGAAGGTTATGAAAGCAAAGCTGAATCTATAATTTTGTGATGCATGATTTGTTTGCCTTGGGTTGGACATGCAAGATGAGGTTACATCCATCATTGAATTTTTCTTGACATGGGTTTAGTCCATTCAGGATGTACGCCTTCTTGAAATATGTCTTTATTATGTATGAAACATTTTAGTATGAAAGGTTTTGAGGGCATTTATAGAAAAATTGGTTTTGTTGAAATACAAACAGTCATACACTAGGTGTGTTTTTATCACTCCATCATGTGATAAGTTTTGGTTTGAAACATATTAAGGGCATTTATTTCCCTAGGAATAATGTAATTACAAATTGACTTAGGTGAAATACAACCATCATTGAAATCATCAATCATGTTGGTTATCATTTTATTATATGTGTTTTGCTTTAATGTCAAAGGTATTTAGGGCATTTCTATTTTGTTGGGCATGATATGTGATTAGAAATTGACCAATTGAAAGAGATTCCAATGAAGTCAAGAATTAAGTAGTTTGTTTGTTGTAGAATATTATAGTAATTTCTTATATGTCATAATGTAGTGTATGGCTCAAAATGCAACTCTTTATTTTAATACAATTGCTAATTTATCAAAATGCAACTCTTGATTTTGATACAATTGCTAATTTTAAATATTATGTAAAATTCAATGTAGTTAGAGCTCTTTAATGATTTTAACCTTTTCAATAGAAAAAAAATTAAGTTTTTGCATCAATGTTATGGTCTCCAGAAGATTGTCTTGATAAAATGGGAAATTTTCACCAACTTTATTATTTATTTATGTTGAGTTGCCTCGACTTGAATGTGTAAAAAGAGATTCAATTTATAGCATATTTTCATTTATAATTAGTCCATTGTAAATTAAATTGTTAATTTTTCATTTAGTTTTATGTCCATTATAGTTAGATTCCCTTGCCTTTTGTTAACTACATATCTAATACACATTTACACATCCCAATAGTCTCTCTACTAGTACATTTATTACACATATGAACATATTTCCATGTACCTTTTATCATTTTATTTGTCATTGTCCATGTCGAGGGTTGATCTCACAAAGTTGGAATAGACTCAAATTCAATATTTTAGATTCAAGTTTTAATTGATTCTTGCAAATTCATTTTCTTCCTAGGGCCAACTAAACACAAACTCAAATGATTTATTGTTATTTCCTTATAGTTACAAGCATTGAATGCTTTCATTTTCTTGTCTCCTAATATCCTCCAACATCCAATACATCTCAAGGATTACTAAATGTTTTCATTACTTTTCTACTAATATCTCCTACCGCAATATATCTCAATAATAATTTGCATTGCAACACCTCAACAATATAGTAAAAAGAGTCTAGTTTTGTACTATCATCCTAAGAGCATATGTATATTGAGAAGTTTAATCTTTGATCATTTTCTCAAGATTTCTTGGTGGCCAACTTAGTAGAACATATCCCATCACAACAAAATGACACCCCCCTCTAACTATTTTAAAATGCTACTAGTCCTCTTGTATAAAAAAAACAAAAAATAATTAGTTGAATTAAATAAAGCAAATAAATAGAGGTACATAGAATACTAGACCAAATTCATAGATGCAAGACATTTCTATGATTGTGGATTCAATCCAACACTTAGAAACCATAATATTTTGACCATAAAGTGATTCACAAGATATCATTATTCTTTCTTAATCGTGAGATATTCAATTTCAACACCGCACCAGATTAAATTCATTCTTCAATCATAGAACTAATTACCTTTATTGCTGGATTTTCACATTTAATTATTACAAATCTTAAGAAAATAATTAGTCCACATACCACCATTAATTACTAGCAGTTGCACGTTTTTTTACATGAAACGATGAGCCGATAGAAGTTTTGATTTACAAATAAAAATTTAAAATATGAGTAAAAACAACCAAAGAAATAGTCAAATACAACATTAGAATAATTTAAAAATGCAAAAAAAGTGACTAAAATAATGTAAAAATGATTAAATAATCTAAAAATATATGTAACAATTGAAACTTGTATATAAGCGATGGAAAATATAAAACAAAAGAAATATTAAAAACATGAACCTTTCAGCACCATAAATAATAGGAAAGCAACGACAAAGCTCTTAGGCATATATCAGTTCAAGCTTAACAATAGAAAAGTCAGTCTATCCTTCACAAGTTATCATCACATTTATATTACATAAAAATTTCTTAAAATAAAAAAATCACAAATTTAAATGAAAAAATGAAAGCAATTCAGAAAAATAATATTATTTTAGAAGCTTGATTGCAACTATTGAAAAGATGAAGCTCTCAAAAATAAAAAATCTTTGTAGAGAGAAACCCTAAACCCTCAATTTTTATAGGATGTCGGTTGCAGATTTTTATTGAAAAATCCAACGAATTGTTGACAATTATTTAATATTTCACTCACAAACTGCCTTTCAATGTATCTGGACATTATTTGCGCATGCATCCAAGAAACTATCGACCCATTTCCCCCTTCCATGAAATTCCCTTCATCAAAACCATGTATCAATAGAGCAAAATGCAGACATCAAATTGGGCTTTAAATGAAAATAGCTTCCTACAAAAAAAGAGAAAAAAAAAGAAAAAATCATTTTCATAAGCCCAAAAAAGAAGGGTTAAGAATAGAGGAAAAATAAGGTAACTTTCTATTTCAGAACCATTTTTGCTAATTCCAACAAAAAAACAGAAGGAAAAAAACTGAAATATTTTCCATAGCCAGAAAAGAAACTATCCGGAGAAAAGAAACTATCTGAGAAGAGGGCTGAAAACTATCCGGGAGGAGAAATGCATTTCTAGGAGAAAAGCTACCACAAATCCTATTGGCTTAAATATAGGTCAGTTTATGTTGAGGTATAAGCTTTTCAACGAATTAGCCTATATTAACCTTAGGGAAAGCCACTTAAAAAACTTGATAAACAACATATAGTATAAGGAATTGGGAGTTACTTATGGCGAGCAGGGAGAGAGCGAGAGTTTGGGAGGAGGTGCAGGTGGTTCAAATTCGAATTCAGCTGAGGGCGAGAAACATGCTAATGGCAGCATTCCAACAAGAAATGACACATGCAAGTTGCAGAAGGGTGGATGAACGTCAGGCGAGGGCTCCATAAAGGATTCAGAAGATGACAAGGAGCTACATGATGTTCTTTCCCAAGGTGGTGGGCCTAATTTTTTTTTTTCGTCTGATGGTAAGTCAAACTCTTCCATTTGTGCTGGAAAGTTTTCCTCCAGGCCGTCAGTTAAAGGAAGCTGGTCTTCTCTTTTTGGTGGTGAAACCTTCGGGGAAGTCATCCTTTCCAAGCATCAACAATCTATCTGAGCCCCAAAAGGGGGTCTTTGACATCTTACTTCCAGACCCATTAGTGGATCATACTGTTACATCAATGGATTTAACCCTGGCGGGAAAAATTACTAGGTCAAGACCCAACATTGATGTGGCTAGAACCTATGCAATCAAGAAATGGCATCTTAAAGGTCAAGTTGATATAGAAGCTATGCCTAAAGGATTTTTCTCCTTTGTTTTCTCTAATATGGAAGATCTGTCTAGAGTTCTTTGTGTAGGCCCATAGATGTTTGGCAAGTCATCCTTGGATTTGCAAAAGTGGGCGACCAATCTTGACCTGAATGCAGACCTCTTTGATACTGCCCCTGTTTGGGATTGGTTCCCTGGTCTTCCATTGGAATTCTGGCATGAGGATGTTTTTTCCAGTCTGGCGGAAGCATTTGGAGAGCTTTTGTCTATAGATCCCATGACGATAGCAAAATCAAGGCTGGTTTATGCTAGAATTTTTGTTAATATCCACCAAAACACAGACCTCCCTGAGGTGATTTCTATTATGTCTAAGCTGGTGGAATAAAAGTCTATCCCATATGTTTGCTTTACATGCAAAAAAGGACACTGGGAAAAACAATGCCCGCTGAAACAACAAAAGGAAAATGGGAAAAAGAAAGACTCAAGAAAAGAATGGAGGAAAAAAATCAACAAGAAAGAACCCTTCCAAAAGGAAAATAAAGACAACAAAGGAAGGAATGATGAGGCAGAGGGGATTTGCTTGGAGGTCGACAACCCTAAAGATAAAGACAACTCATTGGAAGGAACTCAAATTCTTGGTAATAATTCTGTGAGTAGGAGACTGGATAGTTTGGGCTCTCAAGAATTGGAAGCAGAGTCTCCGATGTCTAGGGTTGAAGAATCCCTCAAGGAGATGACAGGAAATGAAACCAACCAGCAGGGGTCAAACAAAGAGGAGGGCAACTTGAATAGAGAAATGATCGATGCTAGGGGAGATGACGACCCTCTATCACCATTAGCTGACTTATGGAAAGAAGAAAGATTGGCAAACCCTATATTTATAGAGGAAACTCAAGAAGACATATGGACGAAGATCAATGGAAAAAAGAATAAAAGAAACTCCACAAAAAAGGCAATGTGCTGAATCAGGGACCTAACTTTCCCGGATCCACCAAGAAAAATGATGGTTAAGCCCATGGAGGATTTCAAACAAGATGACAACAGAAGGCATATGTGGTTTCTCCCAAAGGGGAACTAAGAGGTAGAAGACTGGCCAAAAATGTTCGAGAGTAGGAAGCAAAGAAAAATATTGTGAATGGTTGCCAACTAACTATCCCTGAGGTTTGCTCCCCATATCATAAATGAAGATTATATCCTGGAATATCAGAGGATTGAATATTCCTCACAAACAGGATGTCCTAAGAAATCTTGTTAGAGACTGTAAGCCAAACATTTTATTGATTCAAGAAACTAAAATGCTTAGAGAGAAAGTTGAAAAAATGCAACCCATTAAGAGTGGGGTTAGTATAGGTTGTGACTCAGACAATGCTTCTGGAGGGGTAGTTATGTCCTGGAATAAATAGACTATCAATTTCTCCCTTTTAAAGGTTGAGAAGAATATTATTGTGGTGAGAGTGACTCATATTAGAGATAACTTCTCTTGGATTCTTATTAACATCCATGCTCCAAATACTAGATTAGGTAGACTGAAATTCTGGCGAAGCTTGAAAAATATTTGCAAGAATCATCAAGAAAATAGCTGGATGGTGATGGGAGATTTTAACACTCCTCTCAAAGAGGATGAGAAAATGGGAGGTATTCCTTCTCAAATGGACAACAGGTCAGACCTTATGGATTACATTAATGATGAAGCTTTTCTGGATGTGGAGCTGGAGGGAATCTCTTATACTTGATCTAATAGAATAATTCACAAGGAACTTATTCAGGTGAAACTAAATAGAACCCTCATGACCCCAGACTGGATATAAAGGTACTCTTGCTCTCTATCTTCTATGCTGAGAATAGGCTCTAACCATTTCCCCATCTCTTTTTATGCTACTCCTTTGTGTGGCAAAAGAAAATTTCCTTTTGGATCCCAAAAGATGTGGATGGCTCATCCTAATTTGAAAAATAGAATTGCTGAATGGTGGAATTACTCCCTGGATGAGGGAGCTATGTATAAAGCTACTAAAAAACTAAATACTATCAAAAGAAAAGCCAAGAACTGGAATAAAGAGGTTTTTGGTGACATCTTCCTTTCCAAAAGCTGGATTCAGATTGAAATCAAGGAAATCCAAGACCAAATTCAAAAGGAGGGTCTCTCTGAGGAACTCAAAAGTACTGAAAAAAATATGCTGGCAGATTATCACAATATAATATCTAAAGAGGAAACTTTCTGGAGACAAAGGTCTAGAGCCCTCTGGCTTAGGGAAGGGGACAAAAAACAAAATTTTCCACATGACTACTATGAAGCATAAGGCAGCTAAAAAAATTTCTTGTCTACTATCCAATGGAAATAAGATAGTGAAAGAGGAAGACATTAGAAAAGAAATGCTCAGTTACTTTTCTACCCTTCTTGCTGAAGAGGGCAACTTGATCTCATGTGATCGAGATAGAATTTTATCTGCTATACCCTCCTTGATTGATGCTGAAACTAATATCAGAATTCAAGCCATCCCTTCTGAGAAGGAAATAAAGAGTGCCATCTTTTCCCTTGAGGGAGAGAAGTCTCCCGGTCTTGATGGTTTTCTTTCAACAGTACCGGGAGATTGTGGGGAAAAAGGTATGTGTTGCTATCAAAGATTCCCAAGATGTCTGGAGCTAATTATGTTGATGCATTTAGACACTTAATTTTATGCAACTCCTTGTATAAGGTCATCTCTAAAGTTTTAACTTCAAGAATTCTGTCGATCCTCCGTTCGATTATTTCCCCCCAGCTAAATGGATTTGTCCCTGGAAGACAAATCCTGGACTCAATCATGGTTGTTCACGAAAATATTCATTCTTTGGAAGCTGTTAAGAAACAAGGCTTCCTCATGAAGCTGGGCCACTCGAAAGCCTATGATAGGGTGTATTGAAATTATTTGTAGAAAGTTCTTCAACCTTTTGGCTTTGATAAGGGAGTCATTAAACTCATCATGCAATTGGTCACTACCATCTCCTCCTCAGTGATTGTCAATGGTGGTTCTTCCAACTTATTCAGACCCTCCAGGGGCCTAAGACAAGGTGATCCCATATCCTCTATCCTCTTTTCCATTTTAGTTGAATGTATGGGAAGATACATCAACAATTTTGTGGGAGAAGGATTAATCTCAGGTCTCCAACCTTCATCAGCAAGATCTATTTTCTCCCACGATAAATTTGTTGATGACACCCTCACTATGGTGGCTGCTACTATTAAAGAAGCCGAAAACCTAAAGATTTCTGTAACTACATATACCTCTGCTTCAAGGAAACGTATCGATTGGAACAAGAGCTCTATTTTCTTTATCAATACCCCCGAGGAAAGACAAAGAAAGATCTCTAAAATCATGGGATGCGGTATAGGGATTCTTCCTTCCTCTTACCTATGTCTACCACTGTGCTCTAAACCTCCTGATAGCTTCTAGAGTTCTATCATTGCTAGATTCAATAGAAAGTTGACTGGCTGAAAGGGGCCCCTCTTGAGCCATGCTGGGAAAGTTCAACTTTTGAAATCAACTCTGCAAAACCTCCTATTTTATGCTTTGAGCCTCTTTAAGATCCCCCATAAGTTTTCCATGATGATAGAAAAAATTCAGAAAAGATTCTTGTGGTCGGGGGTGGAAGAAAATAAAAGGTTAAGCTTGGTTGCTAGGATAGGGTCTGCAAGCCTAAAAAACTTGGGGGGCTTGGCCTGAGAACCATAAAAAATATTAATAAATCCCTTCTTGCTAAGAAAATTTGGAGAATCTATGGGATTAGGAAAGAATAGAATTTGGTAATAAGAAATAAATGTCTCTTTAAAAAGCACTCACTAGATGATTTCCTCAATTCTGAAGATAATAGGCAAGGCTCTTATATATGGAATAGCATTTGTTCTGCTAAAGACCTGATTATCAAAGGAATGAGATGTAAGCTCAGAGAGGGAAGGAAAATTGATTTCTGGGAAGATAGCTGGATACATAAGGACCCTCTTTCTAAAAACCAAGACTGGAATCAAGAAATCTCGATATGCAAAGAAACTATTAGAGTGAAAGTCAAGGATTATTGGAGAGGACACAAGTGGATAAACATGGGTGAAATTGACAGTTTGTTTTGTCCCCTTCAACTTGAACTACATTCTTGGTTTGTTAAAGATAACGAGGATAAAATTATATGGGTGCCCAAACAGGATGGGGTCTACACGGTGGCTTCTGCTTGTGATCTCATGACCTTGGGTGAGGAGATACCTCTTTGCTCGAAGGTGTGGTACAAATATCTCACCCCTAAAATAAAATTTTTCTTTTGGATTTTATCCCAAAATAAACCTCCAACCCTTGATAATCTTAGTAAAAGGGGTTTCAATTTACCTAATAGATGATTTCAATGTATGGAGGAAGTTGAATCTTGTGATCATATTATGATGCACTGCTCCTATACCCGTATGGTATGGGAGCTTATATTTAGAAAGTGAATCCTTTGCTGGTTTTTTCCTCTCTTGTGATAGGATTTTGTCACCCAATGGCGATGTCCTTCCTCTGATAAGATGGAAAAGGAATTATGGAATCTCCTTCTCCCTCACTTCTACTGGCGTATCTGGAAGGAAAGAAATAACAGAGTATTTCAGGAAAAATACTCTAAAGTTGAATTTGTTGGTAGTCACATTTGCAGAGGGCTGGAGGAGAACTTTAACATTATGGTTAATAACGATCCAAATTTGACTTCTTCTAAGGAGGTTCTAGAGAACATCGGAAACTGACAGTTTAGCTCCACTACTACCAGAGTCCCTCATCCCAGAGATGAAGCCCTGTGGTCCTCCCCTCCCCATGGATGGATCAAAGCTAACTTTGATGGGGCTGCTAAGATAAATTTGGGAATGGCTGGAGGTGGAAGCATTACCTGAGATTGGAGAGGTAATTGTATTGGTGCTTTGGCCTTTCCCCTAGGTATTCAATCAAACCACAGAGCTGAAGCTATGGTGACTCTCAATACCATCATGCTGGCTGATGAGATGGAGTGAAAAACTTTGTGGCTAGAGGGAGATTCCCTAAACATCATTAATAACATTAAAGGTCTAAGCAAACCTTTGAGGTCAGTTGAGCATATTATTAAAAAAATTAAAAATATTGCTCTTAGATTTGAAAGGTTCCCTATTACCCATGACTATCGTGAATCTAACAAGGTTATAGATGGGCTTGGTAATCTAGGGGTTAAGACTGACATCATCAGCAAGTGGGTGAGAGTGAGTAATATTAATGATGATATCAATAAGCTTATTAACTATGACAAGATCAACCAAAAGGAGGGAACCATTCAAAATAATGATGACATTGAATGATATGGAATAGATTTTGTGTACTTCTAATATGCAAAGGCAAGCATAGTGCATTATTATTATTTCATGTCATATCACACACAATTTGTGGGTTCTCAAGACGGCCTTGGAGCAGAATAACATTTATATCGAGCTTTGCGTGCTTATTCTGGAAAACTTGGTGTTTAATAAGTATGGGAAGAAGATGAACTTCGACACTCTGGCTAATAACAACGAAAAAGAAGAAGACACGATGGGAGGTGACATCAAGAGAGAGGATCCCTTTGAGTGTAAATGGATTCAGGAAAAGAAGGTATGGAAGAATCTCAAGAAGGGCAGGGTTGACAAGTACCTCAAGTGACTGCATGGCTACAACAAAGACATTATGAGGGATTTCACCTCTAGCTAGGAGAATGGTGTGGTGCATTTGGTGGGTAAGTCTTTCCCTCTCACCTTGGATCTTATTGCTGAGATCATGAGTCTTCCGTTAGAGGGCATTAATTTCTTCAAAGACAAGAAAGTCAGAAATAAGGTCTATAAGGATTTCCCTAAAATAGTAGAAGAGAAGGCTATGTTAGGTAAAGGGAAAGTTGATTATGTTAATAGCATTAACATCAAGCCCATTTGGGCTCAATTCTTAAGGGTTATAATGGAATATTTTACATTAGATGGCAGATTTTCCAGAGTCTATAATTTCCATTTCATTCTTTTAAACCATTTTTGTTACAAAACTAGGGTTTCCTTCCCCTACTTTTTACTGAGTTCCCTTAACCATAACATTATGGATAAAAAATTAAAATCCATCTCTCCTGTGTTTCATGAGGGTTTGATTCTGCTTATTGCAGAGTATGAAAGAGACCAGGTCCCAGATTCTATGCCAAATAAAGTGGGCACACAGAAGAGAAAGGCCGTGGATACCAACATTGGTAAGAAGGTGAGTCCTCCGAGTAAGAAAACTAGAAAAATGAAACCAGATAAAAAAGAGGCTATCCTGTTGATCTTTGACAAAGTGGAGGGAATGAATTCAAAAGATGATGAAGAATCTTCTGACATGAAGCCCTGGATAAAGGCGAGCAAAATGACAAGGACAAGCCCGAGAAGGACATTCCCCTTATCAATGACAATGATGATGTGTTGACCGTAGATAAAGAGGTTGCATGAGATACTGTGAATGACTCCCAATAGGAGATCCCTGAAGAAGTCACTAATCTGATTAATGCTCTTATTAAGGTCTACATAGAGGAGAATAACACCCAGATGGAGTCTGGTAAAGATAATGAAAAAAAAGCTGATAATGAGGACCTAGATACATAAATGGACAAACGAAATGATGTGCTCAATGGGGAAACTAATGTTATGGATATGGAGATATATGCTGAGGAGGATAAGGGTACTACCAATGTGAACTCTCCCCATTCTACTGTCAACCAGGAGGCTGATGACCACCCTAATCGCCCCGAGAATCCTTCGATGGAAGCCAACACCGAGAAGGGTAAGGGTGAGCAGGACCAGAACAATGCTGATGATACAACTATCATGGAGCATGACTTCAATACTAAAAGGGTCACTAATATGAGTGTTTTGAGTGCTGCCAAAAGTAAAGCAATTTTTGCTTTCAATCTTGATAAGTGGGCTTTCCATGAAACCCAGGATCTCCGGATCAAGTATAGAGCCCTTGATGCTAGGCACGGGGCGCTGGAAAAAACTATTGAAAAAATGAGAAATGATGTTGCTATCTAAAATACTGGTAAGGATGTTTTTACTGAGGTAGCTAAGAGTTCTAGATTGTTGGAGGATAACATTACTAGTATTATTGAGGGAAAGATCTCCCCCATCCAGGAGAAAATAAGAAAAAATGATAAAATGTTTAGGAAAATCTTATCCCTTAACGTTGCTGGCATGAAAGCTATAGTTTCTAACCTTAATGCTTTGTATGCACTGCTGGAAGAGAACAACCCTGATAAAAATGCTATAAATATTGATGATAAAGGTGCTAAATAGGAATAACAGATTGTTGGCAGGGGTACTAGAGTCAGATCCAGTACCAAGAAGAAAATGGATACCCAGCCAAAAGACTTTACTTGCCTCAAGGATTCGATTCAGAAGATTCAGGACCTGCTGGTGGACTCTGAGGAGTACCTCAACTTGTTGGGTTGATTTGTGTTGCTGAGAGGTTTTCTTTTGTTCTTTGGGCTAGTGGTCTTTGTGCCTTTTTTCACTTTTTTATGGATGGGTATATATCTATAATATCTTGGGCTGTGCCCCTTTTGTTTCTTCTGTCTTCTTCATGCAATCAATGTTTTCTTGTTGCTAGTAATGTTTTATCTTTCTTTTCTCTTGTAAAGGGTTTCAGGGCCCCTTCAAAACCTGCAGTTACCTCATTAAAAAACATTAGGGAAAGTTAATATTCCTTTTGATTTCTAATAACTTGATTAATCCTATATGACCTAGTTTTTTCTCAATGTATTTATTTTAATCAACGATAGGGTATTTTAGATACAATACAACAATTTTATTACACATTTTTGAGGTCTGGGATACATTGTGATTTATCTTTTACCCTATCCTTCCACCCTAGGCTCCATATTTAAGGAACCTTCTAAGATTATTTTCTTAGTTTCTCCCCTCTTTATGTCAAATTTTGACATATTTTTAGCTTTAGCATCCTCTGACGAATCTATCTTTGATGAACATATGACCTTTTATGCGATGAATATGCATCCATCTTCTATAGGATTATTTTGTCATGTTCTATTTTTTTCCTCTTTTTAATTGGCTAGTGTGAAGTTGTGTTCTTAGAGGTGCTTAGTTTATTTTTTCACACCTCATGATCCAATATCTTTGTAACAAATGGACATACACTAAACAAATATTTATCATGTAATCCACCTATGCATTTCATTTGTGTATTTTGTGATGATACATCCTTTACATATGATAATATCATCCAGATAGATTAATGTTCTTTAATTGAGTTACCTTAGTTTATACATGGCGATGGGAGTTCTGATGCTCATCCTTCTATATGCCATGATGAATCTATGGATCCTTATTCTTTACACATTCGTATTTTATTCACACGATGATAGTTTATGCCTTAATGATCAATCATTACCTTCTCATATAGACTTGTACACTTCATTGCCTTATTCCACATTGCATGATGACAATATAAGTTAGTATATTTTTTCACGATTATACATGACTATCAACATGCACATGAGGGTATTTTATTGAGTAGCGAGTTTATATTGTGCCTAAGTTGTAGAGCTATACAAGGGTTTAGTTCATCTTTCTTGCTCCACACTTCTTTTATGACTTTGGCTAACACTTTCATTGCATAGTTTTATTGTCTTAATTCATTTAAGAACATTATGGAGTTTAAAATTACTTCTCATGATCTATATTTTAATTAAAATTATTTATTTCAATATTTATTATGCGTGTCTCATATGTTAGTGTCTAATTCCACTATGTCCAATTTGCTTGGTAATCCTACTTTGTACATTTGTCCAATATTTTATCCTGTTATCTCTTCAAGATATTTTGTTGTCATTAGTTTAGAAAAATTCATAGAGTCAAGGAGAATCAGTCGGTAAATGGAGAAAGAAAAGGATAAGACAAGTCAATAATGCACATCGAGCTAGCCGGTAAATCATAGAGTTGACAGAGAGCATCGAACACTAATAGTTACCGAGTGACACACTACACCGAGCGCATGTAGTACACCAAGTTGATATTACACCGAGTGATGAAGAACACTTAACCGAGTATTGTGGAGTTATTTAACCGAGTTAGATAGTTAATAAAAAATGTGACCAGATCATATTTAATGATTGCTAGAGCATTAATTACATGTATACAAGTATTTATAACAATTTTTTACATGATCAATGATTCGAATAAATCAGAGTGAAGATCTAAGGTGGAGATTAAATGAAAAAATGAAAGTTTGTCATTTCCAAGAAAAAAAACAAGTACTGAGGTAAAAGTGACATGCTCACCAAGCTGGAAAGAAGATCTAACGGTCAAGAGAAATTTACAATGTACCTAACGCATAAGATTAAGAGGCAAAAATCATCTATATCTTGGATGAATTTTGTATGTGAAAGAGACTCAACAGGATATACAGAGAAGAATGACAAAGAGCTATTATTATTATTATTGCTGTTAAAGGAGTTATTGAAGAATAGAGAGCACCGAGTAGAAGTTCAGCTACAACAGAGCAGAACAGAACAATGTTACAATTTGGGAATTGAGGTAACACATATCAGAGCACATAGACTCTGAACAATGTTTATATTTGATGCATTTTATAGACATTGTTAAGTTATTGATACTATTGTATTGAGAGCTTTAAATCCCAATACTGGGTAGATCTTAACCGATCTTATATTTGTAAATTCGTTAACAGGGTACATCTCTAAGTGTAGAGTTTGTAAAAATCCTTTAACCAGGTAGACCTAACAATTCTTATATATACTCTTAACTAGGTAAGCTATCAGAAATAGCTAAAATTTGTAGCTCTAATTGAGTACCCTTTATACTACAGTTAGTGAAGGTTGTGGGTGTCATCCCCACCACAGTTTTTATCCTCTAACCAAGGATTTCTATGAACACCAAAATCATGGTGTTATGAGTTCAATTATTTAACATTTTGATGTTATGGTTTTATAAGCATTACATTACTTGTATTTCAAAGTTATGAACTCGGTAATCAACAAGCAACAATATATAGTTTAATCAGTAATTATGGTTAAAATTTTTAGTGGTACTGATTCACCACTCCCCTCTTAGTCCCAACTTTCCATTAGTTATTCCAACAATTGGTATCATAGCTTGTACTCTTGAGTTAAAAGTTTGACCACCCGAGAGTTAAAGATCTTAGTCATGGAAGGTTATAGACAGCTTAAGAGAATTGATGGTCTTGAATCTGAGTTGGAGAGTGCCCGAGAGTTAACATGGATCTGAGAAAGAAACTTGACAAATCTCTTAGGATTAGAAGGGAATTATATGATGAACTGAAGGTTACAAAAAAAAAGTTGATACACTTGAGACTGCATCTGAAGGAAGTGTGACTGATGAGTCTGAGACTTCCATAAGAGAACTACTTGAAAATAATGACTTACTTACCGAGCTGCTGGATTTGATGAAGAAAGATCTTGATGCTAATAGCTTAAGAATGACTGAACATATTGAAGTTAAAAGAGCAGCTGAGGATGAAAAGAGAATTGTAGAAGATGACAAGAGACAAGTTGAAATTAGGTTAACTGAGAAAGATAATGAAATCTTAGGGATGACCCAATTTCACTACAATATGACCGACCAACTTCTGATTGCAAATCAGGATTGTACCCAAAAGGAATTTGAGAATCAAGCATTGAAATCTGAAATTGAAAGAATGGACAAAGATTAAAAGCTGAGAAGGATGCAAATGAAATACTGAGAAGAAATAAAGATGTACTGAAATCACTGGACAAACAGGTTAAGAATCAGAAGCAACCGAATGACAGATTAGGAATTGGATTCAATGAGAACAACACCACCGAGAAAGGAGAATCATCTAATGCACAAAAAGATCAAGGTACTGCACCCCCACCTAAACAAAAGAAGCCAAGCTATAATTATTGTGGGAAGCCTAGACACACTGCTAATTAAAGAAAATAAATGATAAGTGGATGCCTAACCGAGACAATGCAAATACTATCCAAAAAAACACATCTATAACATGGGATTATAATACAAGGATTTCATGCTTATTTTGTGGAAGATATGGACATATTGTTGTAAACTTCATATTGATGCACACAAGGTTTACAAAAAGGTCATGGAGAAACCTTGGCATGACTTGTTTCCATTGTCATAGGGTAGGACACCTTGCGATCAACTGTAGATACCAAGGAGATGCACTGACCGAGGATGAATCTACAAAGATTGCACAATCTACTGTTGAAGAAATAAGAGAATAAATGAACAAAACATGGAGGAGGAAGACTCAAGAAGATGAAACTTCACTTGGAACTATAGACGACACCATCTCTACCGAGTCTGGTTAAATGAGCTCCACCTAATCAGTGAGAGGTATGTAGGAATTGCATGCTTATTATAAATCTTACATAAGATCCTAAGAAATAGAGTTAATATCCATATCAACATATTAAGATGTATTTGGATAAGTTGTGGAAATTTTGATTGAAAATTCTAATATATGGTTATTTTATTTAGTCGGTTAAACAAAGTGACTATGTTATCAGTATAAAGGTAAAAGGGACTCGACAAGCACATTTAATGCAAATAAATAGAGCATTTGGAAACCCTAATCAAGGAAAAGCTATAAATAGGTCAATATGTTATTCATTTTGAACCTAACATTTTCAAAGAGCATTTAAGCACATTGCAGAGCGATCACTCCGTCGAGCATTCAAAGTGATTACGAGGTATTTTTTAATCTTTACAAGAGCATTGAGTGATATTTCTGAGATATTTGGTTTACTGAGTTGTGTTTTCACAGCCGTGTTTTATCGAGCATGCCCTAGTTTGTTATTTTGACACATTTGGAGATTATCATGGCACTGACGATGCAAAGACTAGTATTAGTGAATAACATTGAACCTGTAAACCCTAAATACAAGTTGCCCCAACTATAGCCACCAAAAATGATATGATGAGAGCATTATCTTCAATATCACCATAGATTCTGTTGATTGAAGAGGTTTGCACATTTATCACTGCAAATTGAAGGTTTGTGTGAAGCTGAGATTGATGCTTCATTCAGTAAGATGTGCATGGATGGGAAATTAAAAGATGAGAACACACATCTAGAGATGAAAGGATTGACACATGCAATTAATCTAATGAGAGAATTCAATCCTGAATGGGTTAAGATGGTACTCAATCGAGTACATGACCAGTTCATGTGGTTGGATGAACCGATCAAGATAACTAAGGATGTTTTGCACATTATCATTGCATTTCCTATTGGAGACTGACCCAAGGCAATCAAGAAAATTAACAAGGTAAGCTCACTGAGCTAACCAAGGCACAATGAGATGGAAGAGGAATGAGAATATATACTATCGTGGATCCTGAGTTAAGGTATGCATGCAAAATCATAGCTTACCGAGTGTTTCAATCATCCCAAGTGGATAGTGTACCATGTGGAGTAGTAGACCTGACATATAAGATAGTAAAGAAAGGACTTCAGATAGATCTTTGTGAAGTTTTTCTAAAGCATATAGATGACAATATGAACACAATTAGGAAGGAAAAGACCAACACATTGAAATTTGGCGCACTATTGGTATGCATTTTCTTTTACTACCAGAATTCACTTCCCTCCATTAGAGATGTAGTATGGAAAACTGATAGGCCAGTTATTTATCAAATACATGAGTATATACAAAGTCTAGGAGAGAACTTTGATGAAATCATGTCTGATTAATTTTTGAAATTCCAAGCTAGAATGCATAAGAGATACAGAGTTCCACCTCAACTAATTGCTAAGTATCAGGATAATATTTGTTTTGAGGTTGACACCGATGTTTGTATAATTAAGGTTGTGGAACCGAGAGTTGAATGGATTCAACCAATGGGATATGGGATGGTTATAGATATTGGATCTAATAAGATAAAATCTTTATTAGATAAACCAAGAGATCCTAATGAGAAAAGGTATGAGACCTATGAGGAAGTCAAAGATAAAATCAAGTAAGGTATTTTGGTACCTAGGTAAATAAAGAAAGAAAGTAAAATGATTGATACTTTATCAAAGAATCTTGGAGTTGATGATACACTGGATGAGAACAATGAGAATGAGAAAGCAATTTTAGTAGTTAAAAATAAAAATCTACAATTGGCATCACCGAGTAAGAGAGGAACTAGAAGCAACACTAGATCTTCGGTACAACTGAAAGAGAAGAAAGCTGCTGAGGTAGTACAACCAAAAGGAAAGACTTATGAGATAACTAGAGGAAGGAAACAACTTGCAAAAATAAAGAGAAGATTACTAATTGGTAATGAGAGTGAAATAGAGTCTGATGAGACTAATAAATCTATACCTATTACAGTGCTCTCATGAGTTCCACAAAATCTTGATGATTTTCTGGATGGATTAAAGAAATCAGGCGGATTTGGAGGTTTTAGGCAAGTACAATATGGAAGAGGAATGCAGAAGATAAGAAGAAGATTGAAGAAGTTGTTGTGATAAATTTAATAAGATACAGAGTGACAACTATTGAACTTGCAGACAAGATACTAGAGGAACTATACAACAAGATATATGCAAGATGGAAGTATGTAATAAATGCAGAAAAGGAAATGAGAGAAAGATCTCTTGTACACACTATTCCTGACCTTGAACCATTTAAAATTAATGAATCATTAAAGAAACATTTGAAAATGAATTTAAACTCAAGGGAGGAGCCCTTAGGATAATGAATGGAGACATACAATCAGTGGAGAAGGATACAACTACAAAATGGAAGGATATATTTCATATAGATGATACCGAGTATCATGAAGAAGAGAAAGAACAAGAAGCAGACATTTCTGATCAAATAAAGGGAAGAACAAAGCAAGTAGATCCTATTGATATAACTACTGACAATGTAGCTCGGTGATCATTGAAGATATACTTGATGAAGAAGATCCCGCAAAAGAGCTATCAAAAGATGAAGATATCATGGACACACAAATGAAAGATACCGAACGTATGGATATTGATAATGCACCTTTGATGAGAAAAGATCTGATCATGACACAAGTAAAAAGCTACACAATTGATGATACTGTTAATACTGAGTTTGTACTAGATACAATAGACATGGTAACCGAGACACTAGTTGATACAGATAAGGATAAGGATGGAAAACCTAAGGCTACCAAGAAAGAAAAAAGGCAAGAACAACAAGTTGGAACCCCCAACCGATATCAATGGTCAGAAGCAAGATACTAACATAGCAACAAATCAAAATGTACAGAAGACAACATATACTAAAAGTGAAATACATCAAGAATCAAATCTTAAGGAAAATAATGAGGAGAAACAAAAAGGCGAACATAAAGAAGAAGTAAAAGTAGAACAGAGAATAGATGGTACCCATATTGAGCCACCTAATACAACTAAGGCATCATGTTCCAAACTCTCCACTGGAGAGAGTAGATTGATTGAGAAGAAGAGAAAAAAGAGAAAGGAAATCATTGATTTGAGCAAGCCAATCATAATACCAAAAGGAGACCCTAATGTGATGAAGCCTAAAGAATTATTTATTTATGCTGAGATTGTAGCTCAAAAGGATGAACATGAGAAGTTAATTGCAAAGAATAAAAAGGTAAATATACTTGAGCATGTTAAGGACATATTCCAAGACATTGTTCTCGAAGCAACTGTTGATGAATTTGAACCCCTACTGGACCAAGTTGGTGATTTAGCCCAACAAATCAAAGAACCAAACAAGGATATGCCAAAATATATGTCGAAGATTCATAAGGAGAGAATGGAGAAGACATTGATGGAAGATTTACTGAAAGATATTGACATAGAGAAGGTAACTCTTTCCAAGTTGTGTTCTAAAGTTGAAAAGCAACTGACATCTATCATTTCATTATTTCAAAACTTCTATATTCTTTCAAATTTTAATGTTGAAATCAAGAAGAAGGAAGAAGATATTGATAAAGAGTTGAATGAACAACTTACACAACTATCT
This sequence comes from Thuja plicata, assembly GCA_018584345.1. Taxonomy (NCBI): domain Eukaryota; kingdom Viridiplantae; phylum Streptophyta; class Pinopsida; order Cupressales; family Cupressaceae; genus Thuja; species Thuja plicata. The sequence goes on from MU225094.1 coordinate 176,314, forward strand.
ACCGAGTCTGGAGCATTCCAAACTTACTACTCAAAGATACAAGAACTCATGGGAGTTCAACTCTCATTGAGACAGGAGGAGGATAAGATTAGATTGGAACTGCTTGAATTGCAAGCATTGTTAATTGCCCATATCCAATCAATGCAGATACACTTGAAGAAAGCCAAAAGCCAGAGCAAGTTTTCTAGATATTAGTTCACTAGACATCATAGTTGGCTTATCAACAGATATTACAAAATACATTGTTATACTTTAGAATCTCTGAGATACATGGGAGACTGTACTTTCAAGCATACAACAAAGGTATAAACATCTTTTTGGTTAATAAGTTTTACTTTTTTGACAACTTTTGTCAAAAAAGGGGGATAGATATCTTAGTCAAATAAAGGAGGATAGATATCTTACTTATTCAAAAAACAAAAAAAGGGAGATAGATATACTTGAAAAAAAAAGTATATATGTGAAAAATGAAAAAAAATGTATAGAGAGTAACATCCAAGGGGGAGTTACTAATTTTGATGACTTTGAAGTTTTTGTCAAAAATGGCCAACTAATGCCAAAGGGGGAGATTGTTATCTCTTCAAGATATTTTGTTGTCATTAGTTTAGACAAAGTCATAGAGTCAAGGAGAATCAATCGGTAAATGGAGAAAGACAAGGATAAGACAAGTCGATAATGCACACTGAGCCAGTCAGTAAAGCATAAAGTTGACAGAGCACCGAACACTTATAGTTACTGAGTGACACACTACACCAAGTGCATGTAGTACACTGAGTTGATATTATATAGAGTGATGAAGAACACTTAACTGAGTATTGTGGAGTTATTTAAGTGAGTTAGACAGTTAATAAAAATGTGATCAGATCACTTTTAATGATTGTTAGAGCATTAATTACGCGTATGCAAGTATTTATAACAGTTTGTTACATGATCAATGTTTCAAATAAATCAGAGTGAAGATCTAAGGCATAGATTAAGCAGAAAAATGAAAGTTTGTCATTTCCAAGAAAAACAAGTACCAAGGTAAAAGTGACATGGTCACCGAGCTGGAAAGAAGATCTAACGATCAAGAGAAATTTACAACGTACCTAATGCATAAGATAAAGAGGCAAAACTCATCTATATCTTGGATGAATTTTGTATGTGAAAGAGACACAAGAGGATATATAGAGAAGGACAAAGCACTATTATTTTTATTGCTGTTAAAGGATTTATTGAAGAATAGAGAGCAGAACAAAGAGCACCGAGCATAAATTTGGCTACAACAGAGCATACCAGAATAATGTTACAATTTGGGAATTGAGGTAACACATATCTGAGAACATAGAGTCTGAACAACATTTACATTTGATACATTTTATAGACATTGTTAAGGTATTGATACTATTGTATGGAGAGATTTAAATCCCAATACACAGTAAAACCAACTTCATTCCTGTATCTGTCAAATCTCTAAAAACTATAAATCAATCCAAAAATTATCTAGTCTTGGAAAGAAAATTGAACCCCTCCACAGTTTTTAACTGCACTATTTATAGTTTCAACATACCAAGAGGTCTCCCTGAAAACATGACCTCTCAAACAAACAATTATTAAAACGTAACCAAAGTAAAAAGAACACTTGTTCTTAAGAGTTTGCATGCAAATAAAAGAAAACTAAACATCTAAATGAGGCTCCTTCTTGGTGGCACATTCCTCTCTCCCGGCAGGGCTTCCTCCTTCATCAGTGACAGATTGAGTAGGCTTCCACTCTTTGTGCGCTTGAACAAGATCCTTAGCAACTTGCAAATGTGGGATCTTCAAGTTTAGGATTCTATCAATTGACCATTTTGGCATTGTGTTTACCGCAACAGACTGTTCATTCGTCTTTGTTGGTGTATCCATGATATCCAGTGTCACATCATCAATATCAAAAATATCCTTGCCCACTTGTTCATCCTCACCTATCTGATAACTCATGTCACAAAATTTGTCATCATCTAGATTGATTGTCTGCACATTTTCCTTAGCCATTTTGTCTTTTATCTTGGATTTAGTCTTTGATCTTGTAATCCCTTGAGGAGAAACCACAGGCGCACAATCTTCTGTATCCTTTTCTGGGAATTCTTAACTCGTTTCTTTCCTAAGGAACCCGCATTATCAATTGGTGTAGGAATGTTAGAAACAGAGGGAGGGGAAGACAAAGAGGCAGTTTAAATTCAAATGACTTAGATTAACTAGATTTCATTTGTTTCCTTTTTGTTAACAACCATTCCTCAGTTAAGTGGAGCACATGTTGTGTTCTCTATTCAATGTTGTATTCCTCATCCTTAATCCAATTAATGACATACTCCTCATGTTCAGTTGGTTTCTTGATACTTGGTTCAATCAAACTAGAACCATCATCGGTTACTCCCTCTACATTAATTTGCAACCTCATGGACAAAATTTGGGATATGCATAATCTACTGTGTTCTCTTTCCTTTAATTGGGATTCATCAGTGTAATCTTCCCATAAATCTTTGAGATGGGGAACAAAAAACATGTGTAACCTAAGCCCTAGACTTTCACTGGCATAGTTTTTATTATCAAATCCTGCCCTTTCAGTGTAAAACTTGAAGTCAAAGTGCCTAAGGTCACTCCCTATACTTATTACATATGCCATGAACACACATGAAAGTTTACCTAATTTTATGGGGAAGGCTTTTTCCCATTATTCTTCAGGAAGGAATATTTTAAGAACAATAGTAGGGTATGTGCACCAAGTTGTGGACCAAAAAAGTGGACACACCTTTAAAAAAATTTCAAATTTTCAATAACCTGATCAGGTTATTAAAAATTTGAAATCATTCTAGGCTTGGTAAACCAAGCCTAGAATATATTATTAAAAATGTGTGTGCCTCAAAACCTGATCGGGTTATGAGGAATTTCTCATAACCCAATCGGGTTATGAGACTCATTGAGTTTCTAATAACCTGATCAGGTTATGAGAAACATAACAAAAACAAAACAATCCACGACTTACACCATTTTTTAACGCCTAAACCACAAAGCAAAAGTCTAGAGGAGGTTAAACAGTAGCACAACCCGATTGTGTTTTGTACAAAACACTATTTAATCAAGATTTTCAACCAATGGCACCCCGTAACAAAGGTAAGTTTGTTTTTTTGTGTTATTTTTTTTTGCAATTGTAATCAAATTAGGTTATTTTATTGATTTTTTGTTTTCTTTTATTAATTTTATTCTAGATTCATCAAACAACCCCAAAAGATGAAAACAAAATGAAAGACCACCCCCTGTAGAAGCACCATCATCGCCACCTATAAACCCTCAACAACCCTCACCACCTATAAACCATCAACCACGATCTCCACCCGTAAACCGTCTGCAAAATTCTCCTCCTCCACAACCATCGCCACCTATATGCCCTCCACATGTGCCGTTAGGTCATGTAGATGCATCACAAGAAGACCTTGTGAAATGCCTTAACCAAAATAGTGCACAAATTAATATATTGGTCAATAGGTTAAAGGCTTTCGGTCTTCAGCATCACTCTACCCTCACCACTACATTAGAAAAAATGTCCAATAGTGCAAATGAGGTGTCCCAAGAGGTGACAAAATGGAGTTCATGGAGGGATAGGTGTTGTACATTTTATGCTGATGGTTTATCCTATGAGGATGTGAAAAGAAAAGGCATAGAAAAATGTGACATATGTGCCCTTTTCACCGATCCTAATACTAGCAATTCCCTAGAAGTTAATACAAAATGA
>MU225094.1:195347-219724 GCA_018584345.1 Thuja plicata
AAGAAATAAGTCATTAAACTACAAAGAAAAGATTAATCACCACTACATTATGCATCATGGAGACTTATTGTAAACACTTCTAACTGGACTAAACAACCACAAAACCTTTAGAATCATTTTTTTCCATCATCAAGTCATCCACTACATGAACCATTATTACAATTTAGAGAAACATGATATCTACTACATGAACCATTATTACAATTTACAGAAACATGAGATATCCACTGCATGAGCCATTGTTATAATTGTAATGAATTGTAATTAACTGATATGCTCTTAGTTAAATGGTACACAGTAAACTATAAAAAATGTGGTGCCTCGGTATATACAAATCAACCCATGACCGCTTTTATATACAATTTGATCTTTTTTCAATATACAAAATGTGGTCTCCAAATATGCATGTGGACCACTTCATAGTCATTTATATTTACAAAAAAGCGAAGTTAGATTATTTTGCAAAATTTATATACAAAATTGTCAAAATAATTCTACCATTTGTAGAATGATTCTTCATGATAGCCCATAACTAATTGAGCAAACCTTCTGGATTGGCTCTAACCCTTATTGTGTCATGTATTGCCTCGTATTCAGATTCACGAAGTTTCCATAAATTCTTATTATGAGGTCTACCAGTATACTTTATCAATTCAATATTTGTTGCAACAAGAAGGTTCAAGTAATGGAAAATATGTCTATGTGTCTCATAGTCCTCAAACAACCAATTCTTGAATTTTGCGATAGGGTACCTGCATTTCATAGAAGCAAAAATGAATACAAAATTCAACATACAAAGTGTAATAGAATGAAGGTAAGAGGTCTCAAATTTGTCAAACAAGAACACATTATATTTTGATAGTATGCCTTCCAAGCCATGTCCCTGTCACAACAACGGATCCTATTGGGTACTCAATACCCTCTCCATCAATGACTGTAGTTGTCAATTTATTTTTACCCTCAATACAATGACACAAAAAGTAATCAGTACCTTCCTCATTGTTCTCATCTGCAACAATTGCATATACATGACCTGCAATTTATAGAGGGATAAGTTAACACCATAAACACTTACGAAATTGAGAAATAAATTGAAGAATAAATTGAGAAATTACCTGGTTCAACTAGGTCAGATATGTGATCAAAATCCGCTGATGCTTCAAATTGGCTTAATAGTAGTGCTCTAGGAAGTTGATATGTATCAAGCGGCTGCAAAGGCGTATAAGACCATTCGTCAACCCACTCTTTTGATTCGCATTCCTCCCATGCAAAATTCATACAAGACAAGCAAAAACATACCATTAATCTAGTATAAATACCCAATGATGCTGCATTTGAATTTATAAATGAGTGCATGTCACTTGATCCTGTAAGTTTACAACAATCTAGATAGTTTCCAATGTTAGACTCGTTTATCAACCAAAAAAACCTATTAACTTCATTACCTGTTCCCATTGTAGAGTTGCACCATCGCACAATTGTTTGCGCATTTATTAACTCTGCACCACCTTCGTACTTCAATTTCTCTCTGGCAAGAGCTCTTTTTACACATGCACCCGCACCATCATGCTCACCTTTTCCATGCCCCACCTCCGTGAAATTCAAAAAATGTTGAACACCACTTGTCATGTGCATCCTACTCAACCAATAGAACATCCTTGCATTCTTGAATTGTGAGGTGCAATTATCTAACTATATTATGTATTGGTTGTACTCAATACCTCTTTCCCTTAAATTATCATAGAAAAATTTGAAGCAACCTTGCACAAACTCTGATGAATATGTGCGATCATCATCGATGTAGAAGTGATACTCTCTTAAAACCTTTCTATCTGTGTCTTTGCTATCATGTGCATGCAAGAATACTATATGTACAAATATCGTCACTTGTATAGAATGGTAATACAATGCTTGCACTTCATTTTGAGGTTTAAGTGTATAATTCTTAGCAAAATCAACAATGGAGACAATAGTACCAATGGGAAAAGTGTCCTTACATATCTTGAATTGCTCATCCAACCACCTAGCTCTATGTGAATGACGTATGTACTCATAAACTAGTTTCTCTTTAAATATCTTCATAAAATCAGCGACACATATATCATTTTTCACTAACTCACACCTCTTAAGTTCTTTTCCACCATTTAGACCATAAGTTATTGTCTTGTATTTTCCAAAAGAAACTAGTGTATTTCCAATCTCATTTGTGCTCTCTAGATGGTGACATATCCGCAACTTTCTCATACCAACACATGCACTACAAGATCCATTCATACACATCATCTTATAATAAATGCAACCATCATATCGATTGCATAATACACTTGACATAAAATCTCTTGATGACGTAGGAGGTGCTTGAAGACCACATTCCTGCAAAATAGTGTTAGTGTGCAAAGTACAACAAACATGATGATATATATCATAATGCATGGAAAATTCAATATGTACCCTGCAACAACATGTAATGCGCGCATGATTAATCTTGACGTAAAATGGTTTTTTCATTTCAAAAAATCTTTGACTAATTTTAATTTGAGGAGACCTTTGGAGGAATATTTCATAAAATTGTGTTTGTGTCATATCCAAAAAGTGTTTTAGATGTGGCATACGATTTGTAGATCGGATTCTCCTCCTAACAACGTCTCTTTGGTTGGGTGAAACCCTTGTGTTGTCATGCCAAAACTTTTCAATTAATGATCTTAATGCAACAACGACAACCTTGTCCTTGCATGAGAGTCTACCCAAGAATTACCAAAGATAATTAGTGTTTGGATCCTCAATTTTGTCTCACCTTTGTAAGGCTCTTCGTAATGTTGATCTACCTATCCTTAATGACTTACTTTTTTTGCTTACTATACGAGATTTTTTCATTTCCTTTCCCATTATAGTTGATGTGAGGACATGTCGAGTAACATTAACATCTTTACTACGTGATTTTGAACCAATGGATTGGTATGCATTGAATAGATTCCTCACAATGGTTCTCTCAGTACTATTTTCAGATGTTCTCAACCCCACAATTTTCATTGTCTCTCAAAATTTCAGATTCTTAATCATTTCAACAACTACTTGACATCTTCCACTTTGATTTAATTTTTCAAAATAGTTATTCCAAATATTTTTAACAATTCTGAACTACAATTTCTTTCCAACATTTTATCATGCATTGGCCTCAAAATATTTTCATCAATATCAATTAGAAACTTTGGTTTTCTACGAATTATTCTAGGAGAGAGAGAGAGAGTAAAATTATGGAGAATAAAATTAATAGTTTTTACTTCTTCAAAACCCAATTGGGTTTTGAAGTAGTTTTTTCTTTTTAGAACCCGATCGGGGTTTTAAGTACTTTTTTCTTTAAAGAACTTGATTGGGTTTTGAAGTACTTTTGTCTTTTCATAACCCAATCGGGTTATTTGAAATTAAGAAACCCGATCGGGTTATGGCTCAGGAAGAGGCTTGAAAAACAACCCAAAGGCTTGTAGGCTCATTTTCCCTCCATTTTTGTTCTTTTAGATGTTTTTTAATCTTGTAAGATGATTTCTCAACTTTATCTTCATCAAGTTTACAATTTGTCAACTGGGTAGTTTTATAATTTTCACCATAATCTCATACATCTTCTTAGCTTTCTAACCATATAAATTTTTCTATTTTTGGACAACATTAGCATAGTAAACTTTAATTTTCTTGACCAGTGTCTTGATTGTACTCACAGACATATGTCTACCATTTTTTAATAACTTTTAAAATACTTAATTAAATTACAAATAAATTACATATTATTGTTCTACACTTGATTCTATACACTTTTAAAAAAAAGTTTTTATTTTCAATTATTTTGATGCAACTTATGCCCAACGCACGAACAGGTACCAAATTTTCAGGATGCGACCGCTTCAAAAAATCACAGAAAAAAATTGGTTATCAGAAAATTACAAAAAAATACAAAACTTCTAGATCTCACTCTTACCTATCATCCTACCAAAGGGATTTAAAAAATACTAAATATAACTATACCTTTTGTACTGCACACAGAAACAACTATGTTATGTTTTTCCAAACAAATCAGGAACATGTTTTTGTGCGTGCGAGGTTTGACCCTCTTAATCTTATCGGGTTTTAAAAAAAATTAGTGTTCTAGAAACTAGATTCAGAGTACTACAATTTTTATTTTTTACACATCTTATTTTGAGTGCATGACCCTCAAACTCCTGTTCCAAGTTCAGGTTTACCCAATTTAAGAAAAAATGTGTCCACTTATACCCCCCTTTTTGGTCCACAACTTGGTGCACATACCCAGTAAGCTACCTACAAATTTCAGAAAGAATAAAACAATCAAAAGCATATCTGGGCAATCTCATGGGTGAATCTTCAAAACCCCCAACCCTGATGTAGGTAAACTAGTTAGAGAACTGAATGTAGAAACTCCCATACTTGGTCACAAAATCTTGGTCTTTTGGGCTAATCCTTTTGGCAGAGGTCCCAGATAACTCAAAATAGAAATTTCCCATAAATGTATCATGCACCCTTCTATAATTTTTAATTATGTTAATCTTTTGAAAAATGGGGAAATATACATAGATGCACATGCCATCGGTCCATGGTTCATGGGGCATTCTATTCCACTGTCTACTACAGGCCAGGCAATACATGAGATAGGAAGACATGAAGAAACTGCTTCTAGTTAACTTGGACATATTGAGCTGTTCTCTCATAGAACTAACAATCAATTCAGCCCAGTCTAAAATTTGTTTCCCTTCTAGAACAATCTGAACATAACAGAACAACCAATCAGAGAAAAAAGTAGGCTTATGATGATCCTCTTACCCTTTGCAACATTACCATGATATCTCTAATATAAGGGTGCACGTGGTCCTTGTTAAACTTTTTGGGTAATCATGAACCTCTTCTCTAAGGGTTTAACAACCAGATTTTGGCCATAGAGGTCCGATTCCCTTCCCTATTCTCATTAAATTTGACAATAGATTGTGCTGGAGAAAATGCAGAAAAGGTTTTTTATGGGATTTGGAAGGCTAGAGATATAATTTACATAATAACAGACATAAAAGAACTACCATCTATTTTCAAAATTGTCTCAGTCCTTTGATCATACCTATTGATACATTCAAAGATCAACTCAGGGAAAATGACCGCAGGAGGGAATGTTACAGCTACACACAACCCACTATGTAAAATTTCCAAAGCCGGTGTACCCTTAAGGGAATTAGAAAGGTGTTTTGATAAACCTTCTAAGTTATAATCCCCTAGATTAGTATCCGTCACTACAGGACCATCACAAACTAGGCTTGATATACTCCCAAATAGATGAAAAGAAAACTTCATAATTCCAACAACTTATGTTTACTACAAAATTATCTGTTCTGCAATTTAAATTTGAAAATACTGTTGAGAGGACAACCTAATTCACCTTTCTTCACAGATATATCTGACTACTAGAGCTCCAATTTCCTTACCTCTGTCGGCTTATTTCTCAACAATGTCATTATTTGAAAATATTGAGCAAAATGACCAACTTAAATAGAGGGAGAGTGAGAAACTTGATTATTAAAATTAAAAAACTCTATGAAGGTGAAAGAAAAAAGATATGATTTGACGACTTATGCATGCAATCCATTATTACTATTTACACAAATCCCCATGTTGTACAGTTTAATGATTGTTTGGACACCTTAGACGTACCAACTTACCTCACTATCTTTTAGCATTAAATGCACACTTTCCCGTAGGACCTACTGTTGAGCTGTTAGAATATTACTCTTTAAGTTATCTCGTGTCTTATTTTTGAATATCTTTGAACATGAGTGAACAATGTTCAAGATGGTTCAAGTATGTTCAACATTGTTCAAGCGTTCACACCGCCCAAATCAATATTTAAACAATTCTCCTGTGCTGACATGCCTTAATTCTGCAATTAATACTTCAACATTTCCTGTGACTCATAAGTACATGTGTTAAGTTTTAGGATAGCTGCAAATGTAATAGCACTCTATGTTGTATGTGTTTTCCAAATGCAACAATCTCTCTTTTATTTATATTGGGAATGCGGATAGGAGAGACATGTCCCTTCATGCGACATGTCTATTCATTATTATTTATAAGAAAGGATGTATGCGTCTTCCCATTAATTATAATTTAATCAATCTTATAATGTTTCATCAATCAATTATTAATTAAGAATAATATAATAATATAATATTAAATATTAAATTTCATATGATTAATAATAATATTATATATGTATTATATTATTATTAATCAACATATATTGTATGTATTCTAATGATCATACAACTGAAGCTACAAACATTAACAACATGAATCATCACCGCCATCTTTATGTACCTGCCAAGTTTCTTAAAATTATGAACTAACTTTAACTATCTTGAACCAGTTTGAACTAAGTTCAAACCTGTTAAAGGGTGTTCAAGAGTGTTCAAACAATTTGTTAGCAAATAATCTGATCACTTTTTAAAACATGGTAAGACCAAAGGGGCTAACAATTTTGATAAATGGCTAGACTCGAAAGATTAAGGGAATGAAGATAATGAAAATATACAAGGCCTACTTAGAAAACCAAATAAAAGGGCAAGTGCTGAACTTGGAATAATACTAACATAATAGCATATCATAACCTTGTTGAGGTTATCGCACAAATAATCTTATTTATAAATTTTATTTACCTATTCAAACTTTGTTGAAGACGTGGCTGAAATATTTCTAGGGCCACAAAGCGGTAAGTCAAAATTTCTATCAAGTAAAAACCTTACTAAGCCTCACAGAAACTACAGTGGTATGCAGGCCATGCCTACCAATTCATAGCCATTGATGACAATTATAAAAGAGAGTAACTCCAGGTTTAATAATTTTATAGTGGTCAAACATTCTTTTAATCACGCTTAATGGCGTAACTTTAGTAATGATAATGGTGTTAACTACTAATATCATTAGTAGTATTATTATTTGGTTAATTAACCACACCAACCTAAAATTAATATTTAATAATGATATCAATATTTAACATTAGTATTTTTAAATTAAAATGAGATGATAGTATAGCTTAATACCATTATTTAATTTTGTTAAAATAGCAATTAATATCAACAATAATATATAACTTGATCTCATATAGTGGTGTAACGTCAAACTAACTCCCTTAATTTGGACACTGGTTCTAGTATGATAATTTCAGTTCTTGAAAAGGAGAAATGAAAATAAATTTATGTAACAAACCTTGTGGGCATTACACAAACCTTGTAGTCATTACACAACTCATGCCTTAAATGGTAAGGCTACTTGCATCCAATCTATCCATTTTTGTCCCACATAAGTCTCCTCATTTGTCCTCTCCAAGGAATTATAAATTCCTTTATTCCTCATCCCCATATACTTTGGAGTGTGAGGACAAGGAATGCCTTTATGAAAAATCTCATCTACACTCCAAAGTCTCCCCTTTCCAACTACCTTGTCCTCTCCTCTCCTCCTATGTTAACATGATCTTCCTTCTCTCATCCTAGTCCTTCATTTCATCACACCCAACCCTTCCAAAATTTCTTCCATTCTCTCATTATGCAAATACAATCTATCACATGCATTCTTGGATACTTGGACAACCCTTATGTTGCCAAAATTCTGAGAACATCGTCATTGAGAAAATCATTGCATTGAGGAGAACATCATGCTTGGTATTTGATAGCTTTTAACTCTCTTCTTTCCTTATATAGATTGCCTTCAAGATCAATTTTCAATTCACACAATTAATAGCTTAGTAGTTGTACACATAAGAATAGTATTTTTTCACTATGTCTTCAATACCTTAGTAAAATGAGCACCTTATTTTATAGTTAAAAAAATTATGAAACAACAAAAAAGTATTCATTTCACTTGTTTATGAATGTATTTATGTTTTGTAATATAATATTCTTATATTCTCATGTGATCAAGAATGGATCATTCTTGACTAACATTTGGTTACTTTTTTATTTACTCGTGAACTAATTATTTCTTGGGCTGTCAAATTCTGGACTCTTATCATTTTTGTTCATGAGAACATTCACTCTCTTGAGGTCTCAAAAAAGGATGGCTTCCTAATGAAGGTAGACCTCTCAAAGGCCTACGATAGAGTGGATTGGAAGTTTCTTTGCAAAGTCCTTTTTTCCTTTGACTTCTCTTTGAAAGTGGTGGGCCTTATTCAACAACTTATTGCCTCTCCTTCTATTTCGGTGCTGGTGAATGGTTCAGCTTCTAATCTATTTTTTCCCTCCAGAGGTCTTTTCCAAGGGGACCCTATTTCCCCCATCCTCTTTTCTATCATGGCTGAAAGCCTGGGACGAATGTTTTCTAAAGGGGTCCTGGAGGGTTCGATTTAGGGGCTTCTCCCCTCATCCTTTTGTCCTTCTAGCTCCCACAAGCAATTTGTGGATGATACAGTTCTTATGGGATCCTCCTCTATTAAAGAAGCTAAAGCTATCAAGAAGGCTCTTGATACTTATTCCTCGACTACTGGTCAGCTTATAAATTGGGATAAAAGTTCCCTCTTCTTTGTAAACACTCCTACTGAGCGTCAGTAGAGAATGGCGGCTATCCTTGGATGTTCCATTGCTAACTTCCCCTCCAGCTATTTAGGCCTCCCATTGGGTCTGAAACCTCCAGAATCCTTTCGGAATGCAATTGTGGATAAGTTCAACAATAAACTCTCTAGATGGAAAGGTTCTGTTCTTAGCAATGCTGGGAAAGTTCTGCTGATCAAGAGTTCCCTCCAAAATCTCCTAGTTTATGCGTTGAGCCTCTTCAAAATCCCTTCCAAATATATAGATATTATTGAGAAGATTCAGAAAAGATTCTTGTGGAGTGGAACGAAAGAGAAAAATAGAATCCACCTAGTGGCTTTGGAGAAAGTGTGTCAGCCTATTAAACATGGGGGCCTTGGTATCAGAAAAATTAAGGGCATTAATATTGCTCTCCTAGCTAAGCAGTGATGGAGAACATTTGGAGAAGAAAAAGGCTGGAATAAAATCCTTAAGTCAAAATATCTTTTCGCCACTCCCTCTATTGAATCCTTCTTATCCTCTACTAACTCTGTTCAGGGTTCTGTGATTTGGAACAAGATATTGAAAGCTAGACATCTTGCAGCTAAAGGAGCTAGGTGGAAAGTGGGCAATGGGGAGCAAATCAATTTCTGGAAGGATCCTCAGTTTAAGGATAAACCTCTCATCCAGTACCTCAGAATGGCTCAGTTTGTGGAGATCTGCACCCTCAGAGTAGGGTGTAAAGTTGTGGATTAATAGAAAGAAAAAAAATGGATCAAATTGAGTATCATTGGCCCTCTTTTGAATCCTATTAACTTGGATCTTTCCACCTGGGTTATTAGAAATAACTGTGAAGATGAACTTGTTTGGGCCCCTAACTCTAATGGTAAATTCTCTATGGGTTCAAATTATTCAATGATCCCCCCCCTTGGCGATGAGCCCTACTGGGCTAAGGTTTGGTACCCTTCCCTGATTCCCAAAATTAACTTCTTTTTATGGCTTTTTATTGAGGACAAAATCCTTACTACTGAGAACCTAACAAAAAGAGGTTGGATGATACCTAACAGATGTTACCTTTGTATGAAAGATGCTGAGTCATCTTCTCACCTTTTGCTTCATTGTCAATTCTCAAGGGATGTTTGGAGGGTAGTGCTGCAACACTGGAAAGTAAGCTAGGTGTTCCCTAATACTATTATAGACTTTCTAAACCAATGGAGATCTCCCACCCCTCACTAGTTGGGAAAAATTGTGTGGAACTTTACTTCCCCTCATGTCATATGGAGGATATGGAAAGAAAGAAATGACAGGATATTCAGAAACATCACCTCCACTCCCTTCCTGGTCGGATCCAAAATTATTAGCAACATTATTGAAAATACTAAAACTGCTTGTGATCTAAAACTGAAATTACTGGAAGGGAAACCTAATAAGGATATTATTGAACACTGGAATTTTGATTTTAAGATAAAGCCCTCTCCTTCCTCCTGTGAGTTTGTAGTCTGGATCTCCCCTCCACTTGGATGGCATAAGGTGAATTTTGATGGAGCAGCTAAAGGAAATCTTGGTATTGAAGAATGTGGGTGTATTGTTAGAAATGCTAAAGGTAGATGTATTGCTGCCTCTGCAATCCCTATTGGTGTTCAAACTAGCCATATGATAGAAGCTATGGCGGCCCTGTATGCTTGTAAATTAGCTAAAAGTCAGGATTGTTCAAAACTTTGGCTGGAAGGGGATTCGATGAACACTATCAATTACATCAATGGTATTCAGCCTCCCTCTTGGAATATTGGTCATATCATTGATCAGATAAAAAAGATGTTAGCAGGGTTCGAGATCACACACGCAAGCCACACATTCAAAGAGGCGAACCGCGTGGATGACAGCCTGGCAAATGAAGGTGTCTTAAGTGCTGATGTCAGAGACTAAAAAGGCAACCAAGGATTAAAAAATGATATCCTAAATCTACTGAGGTACGATCAAATCCACAACAAACCTCGAAATATTAATTTTGATGATGACAAGTAAAGATAGTAATCAGCGTTGCCTCAATTTTGAGCCTCGTACGCATGACAACAAGTGAATTATTAATAATATTTATGAGATAGATGCTATCATTTCTTTAAAAAGGTGACATTTCCCCATTAATCGCTTGCATAGCTTTCAACACACTCTTTCTATGCAATTTTCTATTTTTTGGGTAGCTGCTAAAATGGGTGGAAAGTTGAAATGGGAAGAAACCTCTGTCTGCAAATGGAGAAAAGAGGCTGAGGTTTGGAAGAGACTCAAGAAAGGCGGGGTCATGGACTATATGGAAAAACTCCACGGTTATGATAAGGATATCTCAAAGGAGTTCGCGGACAGCTGGGACAATGGCAAGGTGACTATCTGTGGTAAGACTTTCCTCGTCTCTGAGAAAATCATCTCTGAAATTACGGGTCTAAAAATGTCTGGTCTGAAATATTTTAGAAGTGGGGTTATGGCAAAAAATGTTGCCAGAATGTACTCTAAGACCCAGGAGGAAAGAGATTTACTTGTTAAACAGAAGGGTTATTATGTTTTGCGTTGCCATATGAAACTTTTTTGGGCTAAAATGGTTAAAGCTTTAATGTAGTATTTTACCCTAGAGGGTCGGTACACTAGGGTTTATAATTTTCACTTCATGCTTGTAAATCATTTCAGATACAATAGGAAAATTTCTTTTCCCTATTTTCTCCTCAAATCTTTGGGTAACAGTATAATGGAACACAAAAAGAATTTTGACAAGCCTATTCTCCATGATGGGCTTATTCTGTTGATATACAAATATGCAAAGTTTAAGTTGCAGGGTAACTCCCAGGCCAAAGGCTCAAACATGGGAAAGAAAGGCAAAAGACCTATGGCGAGTGACAATAATACACCAGGTAAAAAGAGAAAGGGGAAAATGAGTAATGTAGGGGATGACCTTGCTAAGATCCTCACAGAGGAGGAAGGAATGAACACGGACAACGAATCTGAGGCTAAGGGGAAGGGAGATAAAGGTGCGAAGGGCGAGGCGACCAAGTTCATCTCAGAAGAAACTGGTATAGAAACAGGGGAGGATACTGAATCTCTAGAGTAGGATACTACAGGCTCCTCTGAGGAAATGGAAACCGAGAGCAAAGGTAGCTCTGAAGACAAGGATACAAAAGGACAAGGAGGCAACATAACGTTGGAGGAAGTTGAGGTGAGAACTAATTCCCCTAAGAAGAAGAAAAGCGAGTTGAATACCGAGAAGGCCGTTCCTGACACCATTCCCATTCTGGTGAATTATGCTGAGTTTGAGTCAAATGAGGGCAAGCATTCTAGGGAGACTGCGGAAAAAGAAGGGGGAAATAAAATGGAAGGGAGTAACAAGAAAGATAATGAGAAAGCTGGTGGCAGCAATGACAATGAGATAGAAAAAAGCCAAGAACCTACTAGGTTTATGCAGGTAGTCAAGGAGCAGGCAGAGATGGACATTCAGCTAAACTCTTGGCTCTTGGATGAAATTAGAGACATCAATGGTAGGTATAATGACCTCCAGGATAGAGTTAATAAGATTGCTATCTTGCTAGCTGAACCTGTGAATAAGGATACTAAGAACAATGAAAGTCAAGAAGAAGAAATGGACAAAAGATTGCTGGAGAAGCTAGAACTTAGAATTAATGCAGTGGTTAATTTCCGCCAGCGTACGACAGAGAGTCACATACAGAGTATTGAAAATACTCTCAGCCATTTGATGAAGAACAACTATGAAGGCTTGAAGGTGACTGACAACAATTTAAAGGCGCTTCTCTCGATGCTGGATGGGAACACTACTCCCATTACAGTGGATGATGACACTGTTATTGAAGCAAGTGTTGCTGGCCCAGGTACTCGTACTAGGGCGAGTACCAAAAAGGTGAAAACGGGTGGTTCAAAGGAAATTAAAGATCTCAGGGAGGCCATCGAAAAGTATCAGAATGTGATGGCTGACTCAACCGAGATGGTTAAACAGAATTAACAGTGCTTTGTGGTTGTTTTCTTTTTGTCTGGGTTTCATCTTTTGACTAGATGTAATGTTGGAGGGTTCTTATTGTTTCTATCTTATACCCCCAGCTGTTGCTTTTTGCTGTTTGTCTCACTTTTTGTAGTGCTGGATTCTGCCTATCTTTAGCTTCTTTTTGTACAGGGTTACTGTTCCCTTCAAAAACTATTTTAACCTCAATCGAAAACAATATATGGTTTAAATATATTAAAAAAGTAGATATTATAATCACATGTAGTACACTCCTTGCAAGAGGCGCCTAACTGTGCTACAAATGAAGTGTACATAGAATTTAAACTTGTCACCTCTCTTTCAAGAATACTAGTTCTCCACCACTAGAACAACTCAATTGTATGAAAAGAAACTACAAAATAGTATCAATTTAGAAGTACAATAGAACATACCACCATATAATAGTCTAAGATGCTTACATTTAAATTTACATGGATTTAGCAGGCATCTGCATGTGATTGAGTGCGAGAGGGATCGTTAAGGGGTCTTCCAGAACGCAGGCAATCAACAGTGGATTGTAAAGTTGATTGCCCATAGCTATTCCAGCAGAAGGGATCCTTGTAGTATGCAACTGCAGGTTTTAGTTGAATGCTGATCAACTTCAAATCAGTGCATGGGACATCATTACTACATGCTAAATAAAGTGGTTTGTCCACATATGTCCCGATGATCTTTTCATATGTCACGTCTGTTATAAATACATTCGATGTTTTATTTGGGCACGCATTTTTATTGCAGTAGAATTGATCGATATCAATGGGAACTCTGATGTTCGAAATCTGTATGTTGGAGAACGACACTGCTTTTACTGATCCAAATCCCCCCTGCGAGCATCAGATGAAGAGGAATAAGATGAGGCCCAAATCCATTTTCAAAACTCTACCTATTTAATTTTACCTTTGGATAAAATTAACAAACGTACAACATAATCCTAAGTTAATATATTTTGGTCGGATAAAGCATCTTGGATGTTGCTGTCATAGACACTCACGTTGGAAACACAGGCCTTCGTTTCATCTTTTCCAAGCCCTCCAATGCTGATATTAGTTAGACAAAACACGCTTACTAGAGTTAGAAATACCAATTAGGCAATAAGGAGTGGTTGTGGAAGTAGTCATAAATAGAGACATCAAATTTTATAGTTGTGATATCGATAAGTGGAGATATTTTCTACAGCAAGTCAAATTGTGATATTGCTATTAGAATTCAACTGTGTAGTTTTTGAGTCATTGACTCATGTTTAATGAGTAGTGGTTCACACAAAACCCATCTCTCATGAGAATGAATGGAACACTTAGTACTCATTGCATGTAGGTGATGCTCACAGAGGTGAAGCATCGTGACTTCCGCGAGGTCATCTATCCCACTACTTCACAGAGTTGAATTCTGATAGTTGTGATATTTTTATCAAGTTTTAAGTGTGTAGTTTTGAGTCAAATTTATTGACCCATATTTCATGAGTAGTAGTTTCGCAAGAACCCAATTCTTATGAGAATGAATGGAACACTTAGCACTCATGACATCTAGGTGATGCTCACAAGAGGTGAAGCATGTGAAGCATCAAGACTTCCCGTGAGGTCACCTATCAGAGTACTAATCCAACTCAAACACTTTTAACCAGGGAATTTCCTCCAAGGTTAAGCCCACTTTACAAGCAAAGTGAACATAGTTCATAGTGATTTGTATATATGTTTTTTTATTCAATTATATTAGTCTTATTTTTGTGATCAATATTTCAGATTATATTCTATGATTTATTATAAGAATAAAGTTGAAAAATAATAATTTTGAAACAGGAAATTATACATGCAAAACAATAAAGAATACCTGATACCATGACCAGGGCCGCAGCTGATGTTGTGAATGCGGATGCCTGAGCAGCCTGTTTGTATGGACACACAATCGTCTCCTGTTTGTTCATTAAACAATACTGCTTGTAATAAGGATGTCTAACATCATTTATAACAGTAGCAACAAAATTACTACGTTGTATCAAAAAATAAAAAAAAATACTACATTTTAATTGGTATTTGTAAGAGTATTTCTCAAATAAATTGTACATTTTTTTTTTTTGTTTTGCCAATGAATATAGAGATTATTCCAAAAGTTCTCTTACAAATAATTTAGAATGTTTAAGATAAAGAGGAGATTAGTGGGAATTTTAGTTAAAGCATACCACATGCCATGGAAGAATGGTAGATTTCAACATCGCGAGAGTTTTGAAGATGAATTCCGTCTGTGTGTGGACTGTCCGCCGGAGAGGAGATTTTTACGCCACCCACTTTTACACAAGTACAACTGTCAAATTTGAGGTGACACTCCGGACTGTTTTGTATTGTGATGCTCTGTACGCTCACATCATAACTTCCATAGAATCTCACTGCCTACAGAGATAGACATGCCAATCTAATATTCACAAATTGGTTGATTCGTTGTAGAAGAAATCACATCAAAAAGACTTTAATCTACATCTATGTTGCAAACAAGAAACAGAATATCTAAAAGTTGGGCATAAGAAACCTATAAATATATGCATAATATTAAAAGTGGTTGATCAACAATCTAATTAAAATTGGTTAATATATTTAAATTATTAACTTAAAATTAAAAAAAGTTAAAATAAAAAATGAAAAACTAAAAACTTATCTTAACAATCTCATATTACATGTTAAATATTTCTAAAATTTCATAACTAAATTATTGTACAGTTATAAAATGAGATTAAAAATTAATTGAATTTTAGATTTTAATCAACATAGATCTAGATATTTTTCACAGCAAGTTAAATTATAATATTACTATCAGAATTTAACTCATTGATCAGTATTTCTTGACACAGGTCAATAGATTTGACTACACAGTTGAATCCTGATAACAATATAACAATTTATATAAATAAAAAACTTTGATCAAGATTTGTAATAGAAAAATTTTCATGAATAAGAACTTAAAAATACATTATGATTAATTTTTTAAAGCAAGACTCATAATAAGAATAATTTCTCATAATAAGAGTAATTTCTTAATCAAGATTTATAGTCACCGTGGGCATCACACTCAGCAGACTGCTTCCGAAATCGTCGTATTGGGAAAGCTTCCACCAAGCAGCTCCTTGTCCTTCAATAACTCCCTTACCCACTATTCTAATCCCATTTAGTTTTGAAAAATTAATCCATTGCAACAAATTAGAAGCCCAGGTGTGCTGATTCAAGTGTGCAATTATACTTCCATCCACCTGACACAGATAATATATGGTAAGATATAACACTAACCTCCCTGTTTTCGAAATCTAACACCATACCTCATTTCGTGTTGGAAAGCATTGAAAATGGTTCAGGCTTGATTCTCTTAGATTTACTTTTATGTTGTTAACTTTTATATATATTTAAATTGTTCATTTAAAATTATATATATTTTTTGAGGATTTATCTATTAATATAGTTTAAAATGAATCATCTAAATAAGTTAAAACTTATACTGTTTTTTAAGTCAAACCTTAACAATATCTAGCTAAACCTTAACAAAACCTGAAAGATTATATGTCTGCTTTTTAAGCCAAACCTAAACAATACCTGAAAGATTATATGAGATTGACAAGGACCAGAGAAAGTAATAGGCCCAAGTAGAAAGCAGTGACCAGCAGGAACATGAACTGTTGTCGATGCTTTGGTGCAAGCTGCTTCCCACGCTGCCTGAAATGCCTGTTTTCACCACATTCACATCATCAACAAAACTTAGAATAAATATGTGGAAAATAGTTTACAGAAATACAAAATTGTCTCACAAATGAATTTATTCTATTTATAGAAGAGATTACAAAAGCTTCTTTAATCAGATTAACTGATAACAAATAAATTATGATTTCTTTATTATATAAAAATCTTAGATATATTCAAAACTTCTAAACATTAAAAATAATTCAAAAAAAAAATATAAAAATTTAGAAAAATACATAATATTCCAACAATTCTACCTAAGAATATAAAGGGAAAGAAAACCCAAGTATCATCAGTCACTCCATTGCCCTTTGCACCAAATGATGTAACCTCCACCACGTTCAAATTGCCATCAAAGTTTTCATTCAAAGAAGTGAGAAGCTTGGCTTTGGTTCTCACTACCCTTGTGCCTGACCATTTCTCACTCGCGCCCATTACAATTACAATTACTAACATTATATAAGTCTGTCTTATTTGAGACATCTTTTCCTGAGTTTAAAAAGAAAGACAGAGATTTTTGTGGAAAAAATGGTATTGCAAAGTGGGGTTTATATAAGATTTGTGAGAGATTCTGGGCCTCTCATCTGATCATCAGATTGAATTGACAGTGATTTTTTTTGTATGGATCAATTGAATGTAGCCGCAAAAAGCAAATCGTAAGGTAAGAGTTTTTAGCAATTTTCAGGTGGGTAAGTTTTTCTTTCACGTGTAAACCTATTTTTATGGGAATTATGAATAGGTGAGTTTACAAAGGGGAATCTTATTTTTCAAATAACATTTATTAATAATATTGTAATGAGATTTAAATCTTGATGATGAGAATAACAACACTACAAGTTAGTCATCTATTCAAATAATATAAATTAGGGTTAATTATTTAATTAATATAATTAGAAATATTAGAATGGACCATTTTGATTTGTTCTATTAAATTTTGTCATTTTTAAAAATAATGTAACTGCAAAGATCAATAATAAGATATGGGCTTTTCAAGAATTTTACAATAGGTTACTTTCTCTTTTATGTTATAAACATTTAATTCGAACTATAAATAGATAAGTTCATACAGAAACCCTCATTTCCAAAATTACATTCATCAATAATATTGATTAAAGTTGGTTGGTTATTATAGGGGAAAGGCACCATAGTGGCTATAGCTAACTTCACACGCTTATATCTCCTAAACAGTATATCAGATTTTGATATTTTCTTTTCAGTTGTCTATGTATGTGACTTGGTTTCGGCTTGAGGTATTAATCATACATGACCCCTGTTGTACCAAATAACGGTTCACTCAAAATCACAGTACTTGTGGACAAATGTCTCAATAGTGGTGCACAAATGTCCCAGTAGTGGTTTACAAATCTCCATAGTGGTATACAAATGGACAATCATGAATAAAAAAGACTTAAAAAACAAAAAAAATGATTAACTACTGGTATATAAATGGTCTACTATCGATATCGATGTATGTGAGATTATTTAAAAAAATAGTTATTGAAGATCACTATGACAATAAGTGAACGGTGAACCACTATTGATGGCTCTCCCCTAATTTGAAGTATATTTTTTTGGGTTGGTGTATTTGATTTTGTCAAAATCTGGGTGCAAGTTCAGCACAGAACTGTGGGGTAACATGTGTGTGATTTGAATATGAAGCATCCCAAATCGTTTACGTTTCATCAATCCTGGTGCAAACCATCTTTTCTGAAGGGAAAAGGTGATAAAACTCATGGATAGGAACTTCTGGGTCTAGTCCAACGTCCTGTTTGCTGCTAAAAAGTCAGGCATCTCGTGACTTTGATGACGTCGTACGAGTTTTCTTCGCTGATTTACAGTTTTATAAGCAAACAACATGCAAGAGAGTGCTGTTCATTCACGAGAAATTTTTTGTAGTTCGCCATGTCACTTTCAAAGTTGGACCGTGGATGTTCTATCCATCATTCTTTTGCGTTCAGTTCGTTTGTTTTATTTTACGTAATAATAATAAATATTTTAAAACGTTAGGGCAGGATTAATTTGGAAAGAATATAAATTCTCTCATAATAATAAAAGGAAATGTTTCTTACGTTTAAGTTTTGTTCGATTATGCTTCTTTTCTTCAATTATTTGATGTAGTTTTATACTTTGTAATCTTTGTTTGATTTAATATAAAAATATAAATATAAAAAATATGTTTTTTAATTTATTTATTCTTATTTTCAATAAAGAATTTATAAACAATCTTTAGATTAAATTCAAATAAATTTATGATAAGGAGAACTTTAAATAAGAGACATATTATATATGTCTAAGATTGAGGGCAAAGCTTTCAAAGAGTTCTTCCAAGTTCTTAGAACTCACCATATATAAACATCAAATAATACAAATATGAATAAAATATTCTTAAGGAACTTTTGGATATTTTAAGGACTTTTGTCAAATATTAGGAACAAGTTTTCACAACACAAAAATAATCTTTCAATGAGACCTCGCTGTAGAGAATGCCTCAAGGTTGGTCCCTATTGCTTTTCCTTCGTTTAACAAGCCCTTTGTGATCAATTGCTCTCTATTGTCAACCTTAAACAAGCTATCTATGCTATGGGAAATGAGAAGGTTCCTATTTATGATGGCTTCCCTCGTGAATTTTATTAGTTACTTTGGGATTGTGTTGGCGACAACTTGCATGAAGTTTATCTTGAAGCATTCTATTCGAAATCATTGAGAATAGTTGTAAATAAATAAAATATTAAATTCATACCTAAAGCTATAGACTTAAGGACATTTGTAATAGGAGGCCCATCACTTTGCTCAATTATCCTATAGGGTTATTGCCATAGCCATGGATCTCAAGTTGAACCATCTTCTTATTCGAATTATGATGTTTGAACAAACTAGATTCATCAAGTTTATTTTAGATAATATAATTGTGCGGTTTGGAAAGGTAGGAGATGGGCTAGGAAATTTCATTAGAGGCATTTTTCATTAAATTAGATTTCTAATGCCTACAACTACATTGAGTGGTCTTTCATCTTGGTCATGTTATAGGTTTTAGGATTTGGGCCTCAATTTAATTAATTTTCTATCATGCCCTCTTTGCAAATGATTTTGCATACATTTCTATCAATAGATAGTGCAACATTGCAAATTGTATCCAAGTATAATTTCTTTCTTATCTAGGGCCCATTTATGCAACTGTGGCCTTCCTCATGCATTTTCTCTTATCATGATTTTGTGCATATTTTTAGCATCCCCATATCAAAGTGGACCCCTAACTTAAACTTGAGCCCATATTGGATAGTCAAGGGCGACTAGACAGGTTAGGGGAAAATTGGGTCAACCTTGAAAGGTATGAGTCACCCCTAATCCTAACAAATAACCACAAATTCGAATCGGTAAACATGAAATTTTGATTGAAGGAAAAGTTAGAGTTCTACAAAAATTCGATTAGTTCGAGTTCTCGTATTGGAATATGATAACCCAAGTGGTACTTTTACTTGCATGGAAGAAAGAGGAAGATAAGAAAGAAAGTAGAGTAAGAAAGAAGTTCTAGAGAGAGAGGTGGACATCAATGACAAAAGTTGAACTTCTACTTAAGGAAAGAAGAGAATGAAATGAATAAAGAATAAGTGTGAAGCACAGTAAAAGTTAGTTCTTGAACTGACATCATAGTCAAATATCGAGTCTTCAACTTTATTTATAAAGTTCAAGGGGATTAATTACTAAGAAAGATAAGGAAGGAGCATTTGTTGATATTTCTTAATGTTGTGAAACCTTTTCTATTTATTTAAATATTCTCTAAAGGAAATTTTATTTTTAATTTGTGAAATATTAATTAAGTAATGTATATGTGTATCTATATGTACACACACACACACACATTATAAACTTTCTTGAAGAAGAGTAGTATAAATAGTATTTTAACTAGTGTTCTATTATTGGTTCTCAGTTGTGTTGAAATTATTGATAAGTTATTATTTGGTAGTCTCAAATTAGGATTTCTCTTATCATTTATACCAAATATATTAAGGATATAGTTTGGCTTATGAAAACACTTTTTTTCTTTTTGTGTGATTCATTTTGATTGGGTCTTGTAAGGCAAGATTACTTTTTTATAGATAAGTCAAATTGATAGAAGGGTTTTATTTTTGATTATTAAAGAAGAGCATGACAATAAACTTCCCAACACATTTATGTAAGGCATAAAACACTCAAAGTTCCTAATAGGTCAAGTTATCCAACAGAAAGATACACATATCATTCTAAATTTTTACTCCATTTCTCAATGGAAAGAAGGCAACGATCATTCACACCCTAAGAAGATAAACTCTCAAAAACTTACATCCTTATGTATTTTCATTTTCATGTAGTAGAATTAGTAGTAGGAGTAAGAGTAGGAAGTTAGTTCATTTCCAAAACCTTCATTGCAGTTTGAAAAAGATCAAGGAAGAGTATTAAAATAATTGATTTAATAAATCCTACACAAGTGCATGGAGTTTACTTATTAATCAATAATTGATTTTAAGAAAAGTAAACAACCAGGTGTGCAAGGGCATAAAGTGCGCGGGGATTTAATTATATTGATTAATCTTGTTTATTGCCTAGAATAAATGTTAAACATGATCATAGAAATTCACATATTCTTAGGGTTTAGCAATTTGTGGATTTGACAACCAACATATACTATGGAAGATTGTGATATCACTATGAGGATTCAACTATGTAGTTTTTAAGTCAAACTTATGGAGCCTTGTTTCATGAGTAGTGGTTGACAAGAACAAATCTCTCATGAGAATGAATGGAACACTTAGCACTTATTAAATCTAGGTGATTCTCATAGGTGTGGTGCATGTCAGTACTTCTTGAGAGGTCACCCATCCTAGTGCCAGTCCATCACAAGTGCACTTAACCATAAAGTTTCCTCCAAGGTTAAGCCCACATTTCTTGAAATTCCTTTGTATGGAAGATGCTTATAAGATTCTCTTAATTGAGGAGCATTGTGATTGGTTAACTAGAGAGTAGCCCAATTTTTTTCCTATGTATACTCTTCTTAAGAGACATACTTTGATGACTCATTCTTCCAAGGGAAAGGGTAAGAACAAGAAGAATCCAAAGATAGTCTTGTCTATCGGTGTTCAGTCTCCCTCCAAGCCTAAGGTGAAGAATGATTAGAAGCCTTATCCTCCTACTCCTCCTCTTTCTAACTTAGGACAACCACATTCTAGGTCTACGAAAAAAATGAGGAGAGTTATTCCTTTTGTGGAAAATGAGGATATAGTGATGCACATTTTTTTCTCAAGGATAGAAACATTGGAGGAAGCTATGAGGAAGCACAATATTACCATTCCTAACTCTTATTCCTTGGGAAAAGGGAAATCTCTTTTAGCTATGGATTTATCCTCTACTAGTTCCAATTGGACTCTTGATTTTGGTGCCTCTTATCAAATGACTCATCATATGGATCTTCTTGATTCTCTTTTTGAAATTCTTACTTCACATATTTCTATTGGAAACTCCTCTCAGGTTCTAGTTTTGGGGACAAGATCAGTCCCATTACATGATGGTAGAATTGATAATCTTCTTCTTGTTCCTAATATTTAATAAAATCTACTTTCCATCTATCAAATTTACCATCATGGTGTTGGAAGACCTTTTGACTTAACTCTTACTGATGTCACTTTTCAAGAGTTAAATGATATTTAGAAGGTCATATCTATAGAGAAAATTAATCACACATTTAATTTGTATAGGTTTGATGGATTTGAGTCTTCACCAAGATCTTGCCTTATTTATCATGCATATTTTAGAAGAAATATTTGGCATGAAAGGCTTGGACACTTGGACTATAGATATCTATAATAGATGAGCACAAAGAACTTGGTGATTTTTTTACCTAAAATCTCTTGTTCAAATGGAGTTTTTCAGATTTGTGATCTTGAAAAATATAATAGGGATCTATTGCATACAATTATGGCCACAAGAGTTTTGAATAACTGAGATTTGGTGCATAGTGACCTCATGTCATTCCCAACTCCATTTATTGGGGCCAAGTATGTGCTTAAGTTCATTGATGACTTTTGTAGGTGAATGTGGGTGTACTTTTTGAGGTACAAGGATGAATTTCCTCAAATTTTCTTGATGTTTCTTGTACTTTTGGAGAATTTAACAATACATTCCCTTTAGAATATTTGCATAGATAATGGGATGAGTATCTTAAGAAGACATTTTAGGAATTTTTGCATGCTGAAGGTATTATTCATTAAGATAAAGTATCATACACTCAGGTAAAAGTACAAAGCTGTGTTGCACTTGAGGACCATTTTCATAGTTCCGGC
Organism: Thuja plicata; assembly: GCA_018584345.1. Taxonomy (NCBI): domain Eukaryota; kingdom Viridiplantae; phylum Streptophyta; class Pinopsida; order Cupressales; family Cupressaceae; genus Thuja; species Thuja plicata. The sequence continues at coordinate 217,960 of MU225094.1, forward strand.
TGAAATTGTTTCGGCCAAAATATTTTTGGCTATACATATGTGGCACAAACGTGGAGCCATGTGGCATCGATGTGGCAAATGAGTTTCAGCCGAAACTAGTTTGGCCGGACCAGTTTTGGTCAAAAATTCATGAGTAAATATAAGCTAACTATGTTCTATTGATGAAGAATTGGCATATATTTATATAGAGGGGTTCGACCGGAACTGGTTCAGCTGAGCTAGTTTCAGCCGAACCTGTTCCGGCCGAAACTGTCTATGTGGCATCCTATGTGGCAGCCAAATAGGCAAAAATTTCAAAATTACAAAACTTCTCACTTAGACAACTAATTTCTTCATCAAAACTCAACCATTTTTAAAATCTAAATATACCCTTTTGTAGAGCTCATAGTCTATATTATGGTCATATAATTTTTATTGTGTTTTGATTACATATAATATATTATAATTTGAAAAAACTACAAGTATGTATTTTAACATTGAAGAACACACTCGTTTGAAAAAATAAAAAAAATAACAAATCATGTCTGAAAAATTTACAACTTACATTTAACACTAGAGGAGAGAGTCCTCTTCAAGAATATGTAACTTATTTTGTATTTGGTTTAGATTTACTAGGGAAAATGTGGAGGGAGAAAAAAACTGTTAATTTCGGGTAACTCTGACTTTGAATAGTTATAATAGACAAAATATATACCGAAAACCAATCTTTCTTTTTTTATGCACTAGCTGTACATGTCATCTAAAACATATTCTAAAATCAGAGGAAAAAAATATTATTTGCATATATTTAGTTGGAGGGAACTAAACCCTACATTTTCAACATTTTTTGAGCAATTAAAAAATGGACTTCAAAAATTTAAAAACTAGGTCAATACTTATTCAAAAAAATTTAAAAAATTATAGGCATAAACTACATCCGATTTTACACATTTTATTAGTTTACATCATTTTCAAATTCTAAACACAAATGCCACTTTTATTTCATTAAACTTTAATTGTTTTGCATGTCGTGGTCCTCTTCCTTTGTAAAAGTGTGACACAGGTTTGTACTTTTACCCACTCCTTAATAGAATTGTGTGGTCAACCAAAGGAATATAATCTCGAGGGAGATGGAAAATTGTATGCTACAACCTAGTTCTATGGCTCTAACTTTTTAGGTAGAGGATTTCAATTGTACCAACTACATTTGGAACCATATGCCTCATAGTGAAGTGCACAATATGATTTCCAAGGAGGTTGGATCTCATGGAAAGCCCTATATTTCATACTTAAGAGTATTTGGTAGTGATGCATGTGTTAGTAATAATTGAGAGGGGGAGGGGGTGAATTAGTGGCTTCAATAATTTATCCTTCAAACTTAACCACCAATCAATAAATCTCTGATTATTATGTCCCTACAAGATGCATGCCATGAAATACTAATAATGATTAATTGTCTGTCAGTTTTCTTTGTCAATCCTTATTCTTTCTTGATTACCGATAAGCAGTATAACTATTTACCGAAACTCAGTAAATAATCAGAGTATACCGATCAATCTAGAGTTAGCTATGTAAGATGCAAGACAGTAAAGAAATGAATCATACACACATAACACATGAATTTTAACGTTGAAACCCTGTTAAGGGAAAAACCACTACGACCGATACCCCAAATTTTCACTCTTCTGAAGTGAGCCCTGTTAGGAGCCAACCCTGTTAAAGGTTACAAACACACTGTTAAGTGCGACCTTGTTAGAGGATTTTATACATAGAGGTTGTCACTTAG
>MU225094.1:220835-237265 GCA_018584345.1 Thuja plicata
TATATGCAAATTAATGGAGAACAAGAGTAAGAAATTTATCTTTACTGTCTATTATGAGGGTGTGAAGGGTTATTATTTGTTTGACCCTTACAGTAAAGAGGTATTTATTCATCATTATGTTCATCTTGATTTAGTCTTTCACTATGAAGGATTCTTCATCATATGCCTCTCCCTCCCTTCATCTGAGTCCTTTAGATGATTCTTTTCTTTGGGAGGGTAATGACGATGATGATGATTCTAATGAATGTTGTTCCTAATGCTAATGTTTATGATGATTATGGTATTGATCTCATTTTAAAAATTGCTCCATCTTCTCCTCCAATTGTACTTGTACCTTGTTGACATTTATGGATTTACACAGTTCTTCAAGATGTTGGTCCTCTTCTTGGTTACCTCACGACTACACATACCGCTCATTACTACAATTCAGGTATCTATATTTGAGTCATGCTATTTATACTGTTCTTAAGAATCTTTTGATGCTTTAGGTATTTAAAAATGGGATAGTGCTATGATAGAGAAGTATTCTTATTTGATAATGAATCATACATGGTATTTGTTTCCTCTTCCTAAGGTAAGAAGTTTGGTTTGGTGCAAGTGGGTACATCATATCAAATTTACTATTGATGGTTCTATTGATAAGTATAAGGATTTTCTAGTAGCTAATTTCTTTTCTTAGGTTGAGGGTACTAACTATTCTGAGACATTTTCTCGTATAGCCAAGATGGATTCCATTTTTCTTGTACATTGTATTGCTACATCAAAAGGATAGTTAGTGTATCAGATGGATGTGAATAGTTCTTTCTTGCAAGGTGATATTCAAGAGTAGATCTATATGGAACTACCACTAGGATTTGTGTAGGATCCTTCACTTATTTTTTTGGATATGTTGGTCAATGTATGGTCTCAAACAAGCTCCCTGAGCTTGGTACAAGAGTATGGACAATTTTTGCAGGCTTTTAGTTTCACTAAATACCACTTAGATCATATAGTTTGCATTTAGAGGCATAGGGAGGATCTTCTCATTCTTGTTCAATATATGGAGGATTTAATTCTCACTGGGAGATCTACTACCATGATTGAGGATACTCAATGGTATTGATGAAGCATTTTTATATGACTAACCTTGTGTAGATAGCATTACTTCCTTTGTTTCTAGTTTCAATATACTTTTTGGTATTTTTATCTTTAACTGGAAATATCCTCTTGATTTCCAACAATTTGGGATGGGTGATTGTAAGCTAGCCCCTACTCCTTTTAAGTCAAGTGTATGTTGTCTAATAGTTGCACTACTTCATCAGTTGATGCCTACTTATATTGGTAGATGGTTTATAGCTTTTTGTACTTGAACACATAGTTGTCTTGATATGTCCTTTGTAGTTGGTCTTGTCTCTAGTTTATCTCAAGATCCTCATGAGATCCATTGGAACTTGGCCAAGTGCATCTTAAGGTACATTTAAGGAACTACACAGTATTGCATTCACTACACATCAAGTGCTATTGAGATTGTAGGCTTCATTGAGTTATATTGGGTGAGTGATATTGATGATAAGAAGTCTACTTATATATTTTTATTTTATATTATTGGTTCTAGTTTCATTTCTTGGTTGTGCAAGATGAAAAATGTTAGTGCATTATCATCAATGAAAGCTGAGTATCGACAAGCGGTCTTGGCTAGTCAGGAGGTTATTTGGATTCAACAATTGATGGCTAAGTTTGGATTTACTATTTATCATCCCACTACCCTTTGGTGTGATAATCAGAGTGTCATACATATTTCTCACAATCCAATGCAACATCATCATAATAAGTATATTGAGATCCACATGCATCATGTATATTTTTTTTATTGTAACCTTTGCATATTTCTCCCTAAGTTTCACTTAAGGGAGGGGGGGGTGTTTGTGTACACTATGCATAATTTATTAAGTTTACATAGGAAATACGATTCTTCTAGATGCATACAACTGTACATTAGCTAACCAGGTTAGGTATATCAAATTTTGTGCTAGAGTGGTCATACCTACTCTCCTTCTTGATTGGGATATCTATTATTGTTACTTGTATTATTTTCTCCCACTTTCTACTTTACATGCACTAAAATTGTACAATATAAGATATCTCATTCTCATCAATGCATTGTGTACAATGATTGTTAAAATAGCATGTTCTTTCTTCTCAATGTTCAATGGAGGTTTTGTTCTTGGTTTGAAACACAGGTCCTGGGTGAATAATTACTTCTTACTAAGGAATTTTTTTTTTTTTGCAAACAAGAGGTTCAAAAAATCTTTGCAATTCACAACTACCAATATGAGTGTTACACTACCAGCTTTTATGGATAGTAACGTCAAGTAGTTATTTCTACCATGAGTTTTTACATGTTGATGTCCATACATAGTGCTTTTGGTCAAGAAAATTAGATATAAAAGACCATGAGTAGGGCAATTCAACTAGTGTAAAAATATTGCTATACTATTATATTAAAATTAAAGCATTTTCTTTATCAAGCTAATGGTGAGGTGTCATCTAACATGAAATTGCAGGGTTGTGTGATTTATGACACTACAATATAAAATATATATAGAGAATTCTTATAGATGTAGGACAAAGGAAGTAGTTAAGTGAGAGTATAACAATTACCAAATCTACATACAACATAACACATGTAGAATAATAGAGACAATTCTAAAAGCATGTATCATGTGCTTATGAGGTTAGACAATTAAATTTCTAAGTGAACTTAAGCTCGTCATATTATAGACTTGGAAATTATATAAATGTAAACTAGATGTGTATAACTATTTTTACACTAACAATTGATATAACATATTGAAACATAGATACAAATAAAAGATTATTTATTTATTTATTATACTTATATTAGACAAAACATAAAAAATAAAAATTAAATAATTTTAATTACCTTCAAACATTAATTTTTAATATTTAATAATAAAGAAACTTCCTATCTTATATATTTAACATCATTCTCTCATTATCAAACTATATATCATTATCCATGCCATCTTATTTTAAATACTTTATTAGATTACCATGCCCCAACTCTTTTCAATTAATGAATCTAAGTTGATTGTGCTCATTTGCTTCACTTGATTTTGCTTTTCTGATTTATTGCCATGTCATGTCATGCTTATACAGTAATTAACAATACTTTGAATTTCGACCATTATGTGTCACTTCTTGGAATGCACAATATAGCTACATAACACGAGATTGGGTGAAAGCGATCTCCTGTTATTGGCGGGAAAACCAGTTTAATGCAGACATCTTTTTGGGAGTGGAGACCCTAAATTACTGCAATGGTAACACTCAAATAAGAAACAACAAAATCATAACCCCACATTTTGTGTATTCGGATCCCATATCACTATCCAGCAAGAAAGGTGTTCTCTCTTGGAAACGAGAGTCTTTCAACTAACAAAACCAGCAGTGAAGTTAGAGGATCTCATTTGGACACACTTCACGTCAACAATCAGTATTCAACTTCATCCTGTGGTTGCACGTGGAAACGATTCCTTCTGCCTGAATCCCATGGAGAACACCACTTCTGTCATTATATTTCACACAGTTTTTCACCACAGATGTTTGTGAAAACATTTACGCTACTCATTTGCATATTTTCAGGTAGAAAATTTAGTTTCTGTCTTTGTAGTTCAACTGGCAATTTCCAGTCAAATAAGTTTTGATTGAAACTGGAGAACAGTGTAACTTTAGTTCTAGGTAATGACATTATGATTTGTTTTTGGAACGTCTCGTAATCTTCAAATACCATTCATTCATATTCAGGAAGAGGATAGCAATTGAGCATTATAATTAAGATTTTAGGGTTACATCCATAAATATTATATCCTATCAATATATTTTATTGTTGAAATATTCAAATTAAGTCATGTTATATTGGTAGGTTTTTTTTTTTTTTTTTTTGGTAAAAGTGGCTAGGCTACGAAATATTTTATTTATAAAAGTAAAATTTTTACAAACCTGGTTCGTGGGCATACCGGCATGAAAGAACCAGGAAGAAAACCTCCGGTTGCAGCCCATACAGATAAATTGATATATAACATACTAGTCTTACCCAAATCGAGGAGCCAAAAAGAGATCCCCACCTGGAAATGTACCCAAACCTAACAAAAACCCCGAACGAGAACTTGAAAATAATGCCAAAGAATCCATGCAACCCTTATTAGCCTATTACATCCAAGAAAGAGTCATCAGAGAGAAAGGGGGGAGAAGAAGAAGGGGACCCAAGGGTTGCAGAGATGTCGCTGTTGAAGAAAGTTGTCTCTCATCCACCTACCAAGCCCAAATAGTTGATCCTCCATACATAGTGCTAAAATCCATATTAGTACGACTGATATAAAAACTAAAATCCATGAAGCATGAATATAATCTGAAAGACACACATATATGATAAGTAAAAAAGAAAAGTTAAGAATATGATAAATCAGCATGGTAAGTTAGCCTCAAATAATAGTATCAAGATTAACGTTATATGAAATGACTTTTTTGTTTTCAAATTTAAGAAAGTTTTTTTAATTTAAGTATAGGCATCATCAACACTGCCAACTTCAAAATCATAATTATTGGTGCAACATTATTAAAATATTAGATATTAATTCAACAAAATAGCAACTATTGAAACATGTTTATATATCAATATTTTCTCCAGATGAAAGTCAAATCCATACCATTGCACTTCATAATAAACCAAATACTTGAATATTGTATGTATTGTTTACAACTCTATGAAAACCACCAATAATTTTTCTTTTAATAATTCATAAAAGGAAGTTAAAGGTTAAATCAAATAATTTAACAATCAACAATATAATTATAATTACTTTAAAAATACCTTGAATTCCTTTACAAAAATGAAACTACCATTAGTAGAGGAATACCAAATGAACTTCAACATCAAACCAACAACAAAACAATATGAATAAAAAACAAGGTACAAGACCCCCAACACTATTGGAAAAAAGAAATAGGGCTGAAGACCCACAACTCTGTTGGAATTTTTTTAGAACATTTGTAACCTTCATATTTTCATGAATAACATACTCATTATTGTTTATTACATCATGAATTATGTGTGTCTGCTCCACCTTACGTATAAACATGGCTATGGGTTCTAGTCGAGGGACCTTGTGTTGGAACCAAGCCTAAATTTGTTTGACCATCAACACCACTTCTATCCCGATTAGTCATTGCCACAGTAGAAGACACAATTTTTCCCCTTTTCATTATGTTACCTTTGAGGGATTGGGATTTCTCATTTAACATTTTAAGACCATCATAACTACTTTGCATTATCGTCTCACTATTTTTAAACACTACTCTGAGCTTTTCATGAACCTTGCCTATGGTCTCTTCTATCATTTTGATTTTTTCTTTCTACTCTATCTTTATTGTCTTGATATCCATGGCCACAAATTTAATAAGGGAAAGCATTTAATTCAATTTATTCATGTCAAATATCTGGTTTACATTGTTTTGTTGATTTCTCACATTTTCATTGATGAGATTAATGCATTCTTTCAACAAATTTAATTTAGAAACCAACCAATTAAAAAAAAATGATTGACCATTAGTCACATTTTTTGAAACCATCAATATATTCCCTATTCTTGTAGTAGAATATCCTTTCTCAAGATCCACCAGAACTTAGAATTTTCCTAATTCCACATGAATTTCAATGTGGAAATTTCTATCCATCTCCCTAGGGTCCACCACAAAGGGTGGAATACCACTGTAATTCCCTATCAGCCCTACTTTCTTTCCTATCTCAATAGGGATAGGATTATCATTAGCCTCATGATGTTGGGGTCATCACCATCAAATTTCTCCCCAATATCGACCTAAGACAATTTATTTCCTTTCTTTCCTTATTTAACCCTTTTGCCCTTCTTTGACTTAGAAGATTGCTCCATTTGGAAAGTAGATTATTTAGCCATTTTGGGTGGGTTTGGTGTGTAAGAGAATAGAACATATTCTGTAGTATTATTATAATCAAAGTCATCCCTATCAATTTCATACACACTCAACTACAAGGGTTTAGAAGTTGGGATCTCTTTTTAGGGATTTTATAGTTACCAACATGAAAACATGCTTCTTCATTGGAGGGGGAATCCTATGGGTTAGTGGACATATTTTAGTAATGCACATGTATATTCTATGAAAATTATATCTTAAATTTATATTGAGAGGGTTTTAGAGTGATGGACATATACTTTGCATGCTCCATAATGGGAAGAATAACAACTTCATGAAAGATCAAGAAATTTTGATTTTTTCTGTACTCATTGATACAAAAAACAAAGGGAATAAAGTAGGTAGTAGTTCATAGAAACTATCCTATTATGCCTAAAATACTTTAATAACATAAAATTATAACTGAAAAGACTAGTGAATCAATTGTGTAGTATATTATACCTCATAATCACTTCAACCACCTCTGTGCAAGTGGATTTAATGGTTCCAAGATCATAACCCATTTCCATCATTCACTTCAAATTTTCCCATTCATCTTCGTTTAATAAAATGATGTCTACTTCATCAAAGGTCTTCTAATCATTATATATATTTTTTTCCTCAATAAACATGCCTATGAATTTGGAGATTAAGTGTTCAATAACAAATATTCCCACCTTTTAGGCACATAGAGTTCCATCCTTCCATACTTCCACATATTCTTTTGTTACTCATGGGCCATAGCCATCCAATTTCCCAAGGTACTAGGTAATTGCACCTGTTGAGAGCTTACCCCATAGAATGGAGATGTTCTATAATTTCTCATGAGAACTCGAGTCCACCTTATTCCTATCCCTTCTTTTTGACTAGTTGAAAATGCTTATAAGAAGCAAAAAACTAGTGGCGTATATGGGAAGGGTAGTAGAAGGAAAACCCTAAAAAGTGTGATAAAAAGTAGTAAATATGGCATGCCAATAAATATTGCATTTATATACTGTACCTTTACATCTCAAAATGGGATCCAAACAACTAAAACTGTGAATCACAATGAAGCATTTGAAATGCATCATCATTAAATAGAGTGCCGCCACTTCAACACTTTCAACTATCAACATTGCTAATATTTATAATTTCCATAGGGACATGGTCATTTTTTCCTCAATAAGAAATATCAGCTTGATTAACCCATGATTAGCAATGAAATCAAGAACCCTATTCCTCTCATGATAAACATGGGAGACAGTATAATCTTCAAAGGTCTTGTGCATATCAAGGATATTGATTATAATATTATTAATTATATCCAACTAGGTTTTTAAATCCCCTTGAGAAAACTACTAATATTTAAAGAATCATAATCTCCAATAAAATTTTCTAATAGACATATGATAAGACTGTTGGAAAAATATGTTTGGTTATCTATTGTCATTGATGCCAAACATTGTGTTCCAAAAGTGTTTGTTTTTTCTCAAACACTATGGTTTGAAAGTTTGTTATATTTGGAGAAGTAAAATTGTTTCCTATATTTGAAGTAAGATTGTGTTCTGGGCATGTTGGTGTTACTGAACCTATAAACTAGTTGAAGAAATATATGTTTTTAAGTGGTACATAATAGTGGATGATAGGTATGTATTCAATGGAATAAAATTATGTATTCAATGCTAAAGAGCAGTGGAAGACAAGTATACAAAACAATGGAAGATAAGGATGTATTTTGGAGATTTTTTATGTGAAATTTAGATTTACTCTCTTAGGTCTGGAAGTCATCGACTCACTCCAGATGTCAGTAGTTCAGTAACAAAGTTATGCAGTTAAAGATGAAATCATTTAGTTGTATTTTCTGGAAGGTTTATTCTCTGGAATTCATGGTTGAAAGAATTAAAATGAGTTTTGTATGGTATTCAGGTTTTGGTCTTGGTTATGGTATTTTTTGGTGCTCCATAGTTTTTTTATGGTTTTCTAAAACCAATATTACCAAGTGTTGCGATCACCATTTTGTGCTCTAGTTTGAAAACACGATGACAACTTCTAACATGAAATGTTGATAATAGATATTGTTCTTGACGTGGTGTTTTCATCTCACCATGGCGTGTGGAGGACCAATGAACATAGAAAGTTCAGTGGATCTTTAGGTAGTGTGTCTACAAGTTTGAGTTGGCTAGCAAAGTTGTTCCACTAATTGCAAATTGGGCATTGGTCTATATATAGCGTGTTCATGGTCCCTCTCTTTCGTGGATTAGATCATGCATCTTGATTTAGGCCCATGTTATATATTTAATATTATCTCTTAACTGGATGGTTCATGTTATATTTGACTTATGCATTTAATTTTTATCTCTTATCTAGGTGGGTTCATTCTATGTTTTGGTTTAGATGCTTCTAGCATGAGACCTTATTGTATTTTTATGTTCCCTTGGCCGAATTGTACCTTCAATTTAATATCCTTTTGGCATGGATGAATTTTTTGTAATCTCCAATGATCTATCTTGTATATAAGTCCAATTTATAATTTATCAAAATATAAGATGAGAATCAAGTGGATTGTGAGTGAAATAGTGAAGATCTACAGTGAGAAGAGAAGAGTTCAGTAATATGGAAGAAAAGAAAAGGAAGTAATAGTGTGTTCCTGAGATTGATAGTGTTGCAAATATCTACTACATTATCAAGATAATCTCTCTTTATCTTTTGTAAAGAGTTATATGTACCTTGTCCTTGGATAGTGAATCTTGGGTGCACAAGTTTGTTGATGTACCTTACTACTTTTCTAGTGAGCCTATGTTTGAAAGTCTAAACTAGTGAGATCCTATCTTTATTCATTTTTGTATTATCAACAAGACTCTTGTTTCAACTCTGGAGTAGTGATCTCCTACCATATTTTCTAATAAGGCTATATACAGTACTGAATTATCTTTGTGGGAAACTGCTAACTATGGTTTCTCCCAGTTTGGGTTTTCCACATAAATCTTGGTGTCCATTTGTTGTTAGTAACATTCATTATGTTGTTAATGTTTCATATGATGAATATTGAAGTTATTTATTTTATTTTTGTTTAAATTCTTGATTCACCCCTCCCCCTCCCCCTCTTTCAACATATGGTGTGTAATCAAAAAATTTCATTTTTAAGGTTATTTTAATTCCAATGCAGGATGCACTTGGGGTCCTCATTTCATGAGTTAAATCCATACTTAGTTTAGTTAACTAAAGTCTTTACTCTCATCCCCATCTTTTATTTTTTTCTTTAAAACGTCAATAGATGTAGCAATAGTGAAACATTTATGTGTGCATGTGTGGCTATGGAGATTTTTCTTAGTCAACACCTTGCTTTTTCAATTCCCACCACCATAGATAGCCAATGTCAAGAATATGAATTATGTGTAAATTCATGAATCTTAAATGTATCTAAGATTTCTATGAGATAAAAGGTATATAGTAAACAAGATATCTACATTATTTTTTTTGAGTAAAATCCTATATGATATTGTGACCAAATATACTTGACACGATATGATTGATGATAATTGAATTTAAATATGATGTTTGAATGTGTAGATCTCAAGATAACATGAAATTATACCCAGCCAAAAGGGAGGAGTACAATCCAATCATTAGTTTGTGATCTAAATTTAATCTTCATGGTCCCTCAAAAGCTTTATTTTAATGATGTGGTTGTTTAATTCTTGATGTAGATGAGTAAAAAAACGTGAATCTTCACTCTTCTTGTTATCCATGATGAGGAGATCTTCAATTCATAGAATATTAAAATTGTAAATCCAATCCTTCACAATTGTATCCATCCTCTAGAAAATAAAGTAAAATGACTTTGTCTTTATAGGCCTTTAAACCTTTTTGGGGTGCTAAAATCAAATGAGGTTGACAAGGATTTGGAAATCATGTTAAAAATAACAAGACCTTTCTCCAATTGAAATTCTAGACCAATTTACAATGTAAGGTATGTCTTTCAATATAGGGGTAATTTGGTTCGCCCCATACATCCCAGACCACCAATTATGAGCCAATCGGGGCTCAAATATGAATTGGGGGTCAATATCAACATGGAAATATTCAAAGTATGCACAAAATTGAGCTATGATAAACAAAAAATGTTCTAAAGGCCACTCATTATGAAATAAGGCCTATGTATGTAAAAGTCGATTTAATGGAAGAAATAATTAAAGTAGCACACTTATAATAAAAAAATGTACATAAAGGTTTGATGACATTATATAAATAAAGTACTAATATATTAAATTCATTTTTTGTTAAATGTATCATGAAGTCCTATAATGTATGATAAGTTGAGACACACTAAAATGAGTTCTAAAAAGTGTACAATTATACACCCTAGCAAGGTGTGTACAATTTATGATGCTACATTTAGCTGACACTTTAGTAGTCATATAAAACTACATATATATGAAAGCTAAATTACAAGGAAATATAAATGAAAAAGGATATTTTAAGGTTGTCGAATGAAGCCCCCTGTGTATCAAAACCTACAATACAACATTAGTAACTACATTATGCAAAACCAATTTGTTAGTTGAATCCATAAATCTATTAGGATGAGGGAAAATTTAGAGCGGGGGGGGGGGGGGGTGAATCAGTNGGGGGGGGGGGGGGGGGTGTGAATCAGTGTTCATTAAAATTTGACTTATTAAATTGATTCTCAAACCATAAAATATATATAATTAGAAATAAATTTGAAGAAATTAAAGTAAACAAGCATCACAACATAAAACATGGATTTTTATCATGTAAACCCTATTAGGGGAAAAAATAAGGCGGTGATGACACCCACAAGCCAATAATACTCAGAAAATATTGTCTTACAATATGGGGAATGGACTTGCATTCAAGCACACTACCTAGACCTCACTACTCAATTAAAAATAGGTATAAAACCCTTTATAAGAAGGCTCACTACCTTACTGGATCACTACAATGATCTTAAAGCTTTTTAATTGCTAAAGTAGCATCAAATATGTCTGATTATAGTTCCATATATGCACTCAAATCTGATCTGATACACTTTTCTTGTTTAACTGCCCTTTTCTTTGTTCTTTTCCAGTTAGACTATCAGATCACACTATCCAACATAAAATCGACATGTATATATATTTTTCATTTAACATACACATCAACTATCCTCCACTTACTTTTCAAAACCATAATCCATCAATTATATAGGTTCACAACTATAGATTTGATCTCCCATGTTGGTTACTAAAACATCCTAGGGAAATGTAATACATTTTGACCAAGTCGGACAAATCATCAATTTTAATTGATTTCCCTCCAAAATTATTTTAATCATACAACTAACTATGTCAGATTTACTAATTTATCATAAATCTTCCTTCATATATGTCTGTTAGACTGTGAAACATGAAATATCACTTCTTAGATCTTTATAAATCTTATCCAACTTGTCACCATACCTCCAAACTCTAGAATTAGCATCTGTACACCACTATAATGCCTCTATTAGATGCACACCCAAAATATTTAATGTGGAAAGTGTTATAATTAAGGAAACACACAAAACTGAGAGTGGAGGGTGAATCAATTCTGCCACAAAACTCCAAACCTTTAACCAAAATATAAAATTAACCTTAGATCCAAATCATAAACTTGAATGCAAGATCATCACACAGTAAAAAACACATAGCACCAAGATTTTTGATGTGGAAACTCGGTCAAGGGAAAAATAATGTTGGGAATGAAACCCACAAGATGAATGTACTATGTCAAAAACACTATATCCTATTAAGAGTATTACAAGGGGAATTCTCATGCATGCATACACACTTCATAGAGCTCACTTCTCAAATGCAAAAAATGGATTCAACCCAAAGGAAGGATCACTTCCTTACAACAATATTTAATTATAGTTTACAGTGGACAACAATCCATATCTCATGAACTGAGAAGAACATCACTAATATGCCAAAATAGTTCCAATTAAGTACACCAAATCTCTGCCTCAATTGAAGATTCCACTCACACCTCTTCTCTTAGCCTTTTTAAGAATTCTCTCACTCTTACACACCTTCACCATCACAAATTATTACATATTTATATACATTACATCAATTTATCTCAACTAGGTCGGCCAAGGAGATAATTAAAAAATATTAATTCATTAAATCTCAATAAAAATGCAATCCATTGAATGTCGATTAAGACATAGAAATGATCAATAAAAACTACCTTAAACATGATATAGATCTATAAATCACACCACAATCCTTTGCAACACAAATTCCATCATGCCAACCAAGAACAATTAATAACATCAACATGCCACATGAAAATCATCAATTTCGATCACATAATCCAACACGATCTAGCAAGACAAGTGTGGCACAATCTTTAAACATCAACAAGGAACATGAAATGCTCCAACATCAATAGGATAAAAATTTATCTCATAATTCATACTAATCTCTATATTTTTCATCAAGAACACTAAACAACAACCTTTTTCATAAAGGAAAAATATATTTCCAGTATCCAAATCATGAACCACTCAAGCTAAGGACACTCATCGATGTCCTAAACTCATTACCAAGTTATTAATTGGAAGAATATTGCATAATCGATCCACACCGATCCCATAACAAAAACAATATCTCTTCCTGAATAACCAAAATATCACTCTCTGATAAATCCTTCATATTTCACACTTTTCAAAACCCTAATCCATAATTTATATAGGTTCGTAACTATAGATTTGATCTCCCACGTCGGTTACAAAAAATGTCCTAGGGAAATGTAATACATTTTGACCAAGTCGGCCAAATCCTCAATTTTAATTGGTTTCCCTCCAAAACTATTTTAATCATGAAACTATGTCAGATTTACCAATTTATCATAAAATTTAGCCCCAAAATTAAATTAGCATGTACGCGTAAAGATATTCCTTCATGTCAGCTTGTCAAACTATGAAACATGAAATATCATTGCTCAGATCTCTGTAACTCTTACCCAACATGTCACCATACCTCCAAACTCTAGAATTATTATTTGTACACCACTACAATGCTTCCCTTAAACACGCTTTAAAAATGTTTAATGTGGAAAGTTTTATAATTAAGGCAACACACACAAGTGAGAGGGGAGGGTACCGTGAATCAGTTGTGCCAAAAAACTCCAAATATTTAACCAAAATATAAAATTAATCTCAGATCCAAATGATAAGCATGCATGAAAGATCCTCACATAGTAAACTATTAATGCTTGTCTAATTACTGAGAGGTGAGGGGTGGATCAGTAATGAGCAACACCAAATTTCAACCACTTTTAAACTTTAAGCACCAAAACTTTCAACAACAACTAACATAAGTAAAAAATTCAATGCATGCATCCTAAACTAATCAACCACACAATGTAAACACCATATTTATCTCCTAGAAACCCAAATGGGAAAAAACTAGGGTGTGATTTGGTACTCACAAAATCTATACTCTTTTGGAATATGCCCTATTAGGATCTTAGCCTATTAAAGGTTACAACAACACCGTTAGGTTCTACCCGGTTAATGGATTTTCCTTAGATCTATTAGGATAATTTCCATATTAGGAGAAGAATTTTTAGAGGACTTAAAACATTTGATTAGAATGCCACCTTGTTAGAGGATTAACAACAAAGATCTGTTAGGATCCACCCTGTTAAAAGGGATTTCACCGTTACAATGGTTAGAAAACAACATATAAAGTTGTATCATCTTAAAATAGAAGCACTTCCATGTTAAGAACATTTAGCCCTCCTTAGGGGTTTTTTTTACCACCATCACATTTTCCCCTCATTTCTGCATTCTCTCTTACTTCTGTGTCTGTTTAGGACCCTGATTGGGCCTCTCTGGGCACCTTCCATCCCAACTGACATGTTTTCCAGGGGTCCTGACCCCCTGGGTCAAGGTCAACCTTAACCTTGACCTAGGTCAAGGATGACCTCAACCTTGACCTAGGTCAAGGACAACCTTGACCTTAACTTGGGTCCCCCTTTCTAATCTGGAAGTCTGTCGGCTGTCGGAGGTCATCAAAAATTCATTTCTCGCTCCCGGGTCGACTGTTTTGGGTTCCGAAGTGGAAAATATTAAATTATATTTAATATAGGTCCTCTTTTAGGGGCATGGGTATAATTGGAATTTAATTCTCCTATGTTGGCCTCTCTAGAATATTGTGCCCTAGTTTCATATAAAAGGGAGCTCTCTCTTCTCATTTTCTCTAACTATCAACAAGCAATAATCATCAAAAGTCAAGTTAAGCACTAATTCTCTTCAAGTGAAATCAAGCAAGAAGATCAAGCATCCATTTTTTCTACATGTTTTCAATCTCTCAAAAATTTCAAGTCTTCCTCTCAAGAATTCAAGTTCTCCATTGAAGACCAAGGATTCAAGCTTTCAAGCCTTTGAAGGGATTTGGTTCAAGCGTTCAAGATTCATCATTCAAAACCCTAGATCTATCCATCATGGTGGAGTGATCTTCCTTCAAGATCCTTTGTGCATCCTCAAGACTTACTCATTCTCGCTTCAAGGTGGATTCCAAGCATGCAATCATGGAGGTTTATGGTTTCTAATTGAGTCCAAGCTTTCATATTTACATACTTGTTTGCATTCAAAATACAATTGTATATCTATTTGAATATCATAGCTTCATCATTAGATTTAATTCTACTACTTGCAAGCATTCTCTATTTCAATTATTTATTTCAAGGTTAATTCCTAAATTGGGGTTTGACTAAGGCAAACCCCCCCAACAAACAAACCCCTTTTTCTTCCAGGTATAGGTTCAAAACAATAGATCAGGACAAATATTCGAATACCCTTTTTGGCAAACTTCTGGGATCCGAAAGCAGAATTTCAGTCTGAGACTTTTGTAGGTCGATTGTGACCTAGGGCAAAATCAGAAATTTTGGCAAATGGTGACATTGACTTGAGGGTACAAATCAGAACTATCTCAGAATAGAAAAAGATTTCTAGGTTTTATCCATCTCTGCATTTCTATTCCAAATCCAGTCTTTTATTTTCCAGAAACTCAACAGAGGCTTCAAAAAACAACATTATTTGGATCTGCAATATTTCAAGGTTAGTGCATTTCTCCTAGTGCAATTCAATTAACGTTCTTAATCTTTCTAAACCTATCACATACTCTTCTATAAAATGGGAATTAGGGTTTCTCTCTTTAATCCATATCCTTAATAAGTTGATTCATTTATGCATTAATCCTTTCTTTAGGACTAATCAATTTGGATCTTCCTTTTGAGAAATTTGGGATTAAAAGAACAATCTTACCCTCTACACACACATTTACGAATCTAAAACATAATCCACATATATATAACATATTTTATCCTTTACATAATTAGAACCATTTAAGCTCTATAATTATTCTCCATACTCTATACTCTTCCTCATGGGTGATCCCACAATAGTGTGTCCCACTTTTTGGCCAACTTTGACACAGAGATCAACATTTAAGAAAAAACTTCATTTTCGAACACCTATTGCCGGAAATTTATAAGGAATTTGAAGATAATTTAAACTAGGGTATTTTAGAATTTTCTTTCTAGTTTCTAAATATATTAAAAAAATAAAAATAAAAATTCATTAAAATTCATTTTCTTTCTCCTTCGAAAAGTGGTTCTTGTAAAAAAACTATGATTTTAAGAAGTGACTGTCACTTTGATCAACATAACTTTTTTTTAAAATATGATAACGATGTAATTATTTCAAAATTATATTTCTAACTTCAATATCCAGAGGATGTAATTGGTTTCATTCATTTTGGGTCAATATTTCATATTTTATTGATTTCTAAAGTGACAGTAACTGTAATTTAGACATAAGGTCACTTTGATCACCATAACTTGAAATTTATATATCGAAATTCAATTTTTATTTTTTTTATAGAAAGGTAACACAAATACCCTTTTCCTACATATTTTTCATATTTTTTTTTTTGTAATTTAGTATTTTTTCCGAAGCCTTGAAGAGACAGGTTGTTGAATCGCCAAACAACCTATGTTTAGTTAAAGTAATATTTGAAAGTGATAACAAAATCAATATGTATGAAAATTATATTCATTAGAAATATTTTTCCGAATCACATCATTTGGTATCATTTGTTTGAGGAAAACATTTGGTTTGGTCCCTGTTGCAGGCCTTCAAAGACCAAATTTTATGAATTTTTTTTTTCTTTCAAGAAAATTTCATTTTTGGGGTCTTCGAGCGAAGACCCCCTTCGCGCGAAGGGGTCCAGGACACTTTGTGTGAAGACCCTTCACGCGAAGCCCCCTGTGTGAAAATTCTGGCGAAAACCATCCCGCCGGATTTTTATCCTGGGCACTTCGCGCGAACTAGGTCGGCTTTGTTGAAATTTTTTTTTTGAAAAATTTGGAATGGTATAAAAGTAAAGTTTTTTGTTTCTAATTTTTCA
>MU225094.1:245833-286323 GCA_018584345.1 Thuja plicata
TTTACTACTTGTTATAATTTTCTAATGTTTACTAAGTTATAATTTTCTAATATTTTCTAATGTATAACTAAGTTATAATTTTCTAATATTTCCTAATGTATGTACTAAATTATAATTTTCTAATATTCTCTATAAGTTACAATTTGCTAATATTTTCTAATCTATAATAAATTACAATTTTCTAACATTTACTAACATATATTCTAACATTTATACTATAGTTTTTTAAAGTTTTCAAACATTTTCTAATATAATAAGTTATGATTTTCTAACATACTACAATAATTTTCTAACAAATTCTAAAATCCAATTATCATTTTCTAACATTTCTATAAATTAAATATTATTTAAAACAAATAATTAACTAAAATGAATATAAAACGTATAATTTACAATAAAAAATGAGAAAAATGCGTGTACCTGATGCTAATAACAATCACAAAGAGGTCAAAAAAGATCGGGAAGTGCTGACATCGTAGTGGTCGTCACTGGTTCGCTCCAAGCACCGGGTCCACAAAATCTCGCAAAGTGAATAGTGAAAATGACATGACTTGTCAGAAATTTATAAAAATTCTGGCCAAAATAGGCTTCACGCGAAGGGGGTGTTCGTGCGAAGAACCCTACATGTGCCACTTCACGTGAAGTGATGGCTTCGCATAAAGTGGACTACGTGGGGTACTTCGCGCGAAGCCTCTTAACCACTTCGCGCGAAGCCTCTACTTCACGCGAAGCCATCAATTTTTTTTTTGTTTGCAAATCTGAAATCCTTCGTCCCAAAAAGTGGGACTCACTATTGTGAGATCACCCTCATCTTGATATCACTTGATTCCTTTACTTTCTCATTCACCACATCCTTCTGCAGTTCACAACCAACTTTCTAAATTCTTCAACATTCCAACATATAGATTTACTTCCATCGAATTACACAAACCCTAGATCTGAGATATGAATAATCTAGATCATATTAGGTAAGATACAATGTATCTAACCACTCATAAAATGCTTTTCTATGACCGCATCGGCTTAGATATGGATTTTACCTTGGTAGTTGAGCCATCTTCAAAAAATCATTTGACCAAAAGAAAATTCTTGAATAATCCACCTCAAACACATACCTCAAGAAATGTGATGTCCAATAAGTTCCAAAAATCATGGAGCTACCTTAATACTTCATAAAAATCATCACTGATCTTATTGTCACTTCAAATTCCTTCACCAATTCTCAAATCTTCATAACCTGTTCAAGAACTCTATCTTGTTTACTTATTCATTTTGTTAATAGCACTTCCATCAACTAAACTAGTTGCACTGGTCAACAATATGAGTCACGAATGTAAACAAAATATCTTGAAATTGTTCACAATCATATCCTATGACCGCTCCACCAAATACTTTACTGATTTGATTCAAATCACTTACAACCTGTCATTGTATGTTCTAGTAGTTACCAAGTTGAGTTTATTCAATCATTACCAACTTAATTATTCATATCAAAAGTTGCGATGGAAAATTTAACATCACAACAAATGAAATATTATTCCATTAGAATAGAAACTCCAAAAACATACCAAAACTCATAATTCACTTACACAATATCTGGTAACATACTGAAAAAACTAAGTCAATCAGTTGACATCATGACAACCAAATAACTGATTCACCTGTCATCAAATCTGTACCAATATTCATCAATTCAATACTTAGCATCACTGCATCAGTTATGCTAACAATCTCCCCCTTTGGCATTGATGATGACACTCTTATCTTCTTTTAACTTCACTCGTATCTTTTCTTAACTTCTAAATTCTTATTGATATCACCTTGTTGATTTCACGAGGACACTTTGTCTTACTGATGGGCAATCTTTATACTAACTTATGAAAAATGTTTCCACTTTTGTCTATACCTTTGATCATATGTCTGCTCACTTTTTTATACTGATTCATCATCTTTATATACTCCCCCTTTCACCTTCATCCTATATGTTCTTCTCTTGTTTTCATGCATATTCTTTTATTTTTTCAATTGCCTCTATTAAATACATATTCTCCCCCTTTAAAAACAATGCCAAAGATGTCTAAAGATTCAGTCATCTATGTTAATACTTAATACTTAATACTTGACTAATCCTTTCTTGTTCTCCCCTCATCATTGTATTTCAACATCATACTAAGGCTTCTCCCCTATGGAGTAGTCCACCACTACATCAATTCATACATTTGATATTTTGATAAACACATAGGAACTGATGCAATCAACATGATCCTCTAATTAACTTCAGATAGGGGAATAACCTGTAATCTAGCTCTGAGATACTCAAAGGTATCCTTTGGTATGACTTGGTGAATATATCAACAACTTTATTTTTATTAGACACATAGTCAAGCCTTACCTCCTTCTCCTGCACCTGTTCTCTTTGTAAATGATATTTTATTGCAATGTGCTTTATCTTCGAGTGCATCACCAGATTCTTAGAAATATTTATTGCACTAGTGTTATCACAATAGATAAAAACTGGTTTAGTGACCTTCTCATATGCCCCAAGAATCTATTTTATCCATACCACTTTCTGACAGTTGAGAGTAGCAACAACATACTCTACCTCTGTAGTGGATTAAGAAATACAATTATGCTTCTTACTAGGCCAAGAGACTAATCTTTCATCAAGAAAGAATGCCCCACAACTTGTACTCTTCCTATCATCAATATTTCCTACCTAATTTGCATCTGTAAACACATTCAGATAAAAATATCCATTCTTACCATACCATAGGCCATAATTTTCAGTTCTCTTGAGACATCTAAAGATCCTCTTTACTGCAACCATATGTGAGTTCGTAGGGTTTGAGGAAAACTTTGTAAGAATACCAACAACAAGTGTAATATTTGGTCTACTGTGCACAACATACTGTAGGTTATAGTTCATGGATCTATATAGAGTTTCATTTACCTCCTTTGATTCATCCTCCTTAGCTAGTTTGTAGCCTATGACTATAGGTGTTCCCACTGGTTTTGAGTCTTCCATGCTAAATTTTTTCAAAATCTCCTTCACATACTTGGATTGACTAATGTATACCCCTTTCTTTATCTATTGTACTTGAAGTCCATTGAAGAATTTGATTTCTCTTATCATAGACATTTCACATTACTTCCTCATTTCTTCTACAAATGACCTGCTCAATGCTTCATTTCTACCAAATATTATGTCATCAACAAAAATTTCAGCAATCAATATCATGTCAGCACTTTCATATATTTTAGATATACATTGCAATTGTCACCAGTTCTTGTGAAACCTATTTGAATAAGATAAGCATGCCACCTTTCATACCATGCTCTTGAAGATTTCTTCAGTCCACACAATTCTTTATGCAATTTACATACCATGTCTTTACCTTTTTCAGTTGCAAAACCTTTAGGTTGTTCAATGTATACTTCTTCTTCTAGCATACCATTTAGAAATTGAGATTGTACATCCATTCGATAGACCTTAAAACCTTTATAAGAAGCGTATTCCAAAATTATCCTTACAACTTTAAGTCTAGAAATAGGTGCAAAGGTCTCGCCATAGTCCAATCCTTCTTCCTGTGCATACCCTTTGCAAACTAGCCTTTCCTTGTTTCTAATAACTTCTCCTTTCTCATTCAACTTATTCATGAAAATCCATTTAGTACCTATAACATTCTTGTCAGTAGGTCTGGGTACTAAATTCCATGTATTATTCTTCTCTATTTGATCTAATTCCTCTTTCATAGCCTTAACCCAATTATAATTTTCCAAAGCATCTTTAACCTTTTTAGGTTCTAATTCAGATTATTGACAAGTGCTTTCTCTTACCTTATTCCTTTTCATCACTTCAACATTTTTATCTCCAATAATATGATCTTGTTTGTGACTGAGTTTCACATACCTTGGGAGTACTGGTTATGTTCTTTGGTTACCTTCATCATCATCGATGGTAGTTGACCAATCACCACTTCAGTCACCCGTGGTACTGTATCTAGCTCCACTGGTTGAACATAAACAAACCTATCATAGTCTTCCAATTTATTCTTTCTATCTTCCTCATTTTTCTCGGAAAATTCTTCAATTCTAACATTGGCACTTTTAATCATCTTTTTAGTACGCTTATTCAAAAACTTATAATATTTTCTTCTAGTAGAATACAATATAAATGTCCCTTCATCACTCTTACAATCAAATTTACCATTTTGTTCATCCTTCTTTATGTAACATTTTCTTCCAAATTTTTTGATATAGTTGACACTACGATTATGTCCATACCATAGCTCATAAGTTGTTTTGTTTGTACCTTTCTTAAGTTGTACCTGATTCAAAGTATAAATAGAATTACTTACAACTTCTCTCCAAGAGATTTGAGCCAACCCCTTTTGTATCAAAAGTGTTCTTGCACAATCAATTATGGATATGTTCCTTCTCTATACAGTTCAATTTTGTTGAGGTGTTCTTGGTGCTGACATTTGTCTCTTGATTTCATGTTCTTCACAAAATGATGTGAACTCATGTGAGGTAAATTCACCTCCTCTATTGGATCTGAGACACTTTAGTGCTTTACTTGTTTCTTTTTAAACTCTTGATTTTTACACCTTAAACATGTAGAATGCATCAGGTTTATCCTTGAAAAACATAACACACATCATTCTTGAATAATCATTGATAAAAAAGATAAATTACTTATCTCCATAGTAGCTCTTAGTTCTCATCGGTCCACACAAGTCAATGTGTACAAGGTCAAGAATGTTTAGACAATACTATACTCTATTAGTAAAGCTAGAACTAGTCAACTTTCCCAACTGACACTCCTTACACAACATTTTCAGGCTTAACAAAAGTAGGAAAACCTCTAACACATCTTTTCTTACTGACCTTTACTAGGTTAAATATAATTAACATGAAAAAATATTTTATGCCATAGCTAATAGTCTTCAAATTTAGCAAATAACAAGTGCTTATTAGTAGAATTAAATAGGAATAGGTTACCTCTAGTCTGTTCACTAGTAGCAATCAAATCTCCATATGTTCCTAATATCTTGCAAACACCATTACTAAATTCCAATTTGAAACCTTTGTTATTCAGCTGAGAAACACTTAACAGGTTATAATTTAATCCATCACCCCAATAAACATCATCACAATTAGTGTTATCATTAAGTGCTATTGAACCTTTACCTCTTACCACACATGGAGAACCATTACAAAATATAAATACACCTCCATTACATTCTTCCATTGAAATAAATTTTCTTTTTTCACTATTTATGTAATGTGTACACCCACTGTCTATTATCCAATCATCATTATAATTCATGCTTGAAATCAATACTTTCTCCTCACTATGTCCATCTACACCGGTTGAGCGTTCTTCTTTGACTGCAACAAAAACTATCTCTTCCTCATCATCTCTTCCATTTGATTCTTCATCAGTCACTCCATCTTCTCCTAGGTAACATGCCTTCTTTCTTTTATCTTTGAAGTTCCTAAATTTGTTGAACTTATTCTTCATATCATTGTAAGGATACCTAGATGTTATATGACCAATTTTGTTACATGAAAAACATTTTAAGGGATGTTTAACTTTGTACTTTTCTTTTCCTCTAGGTAATATCCTTTCTAGAAGTTCTTCCAAATCTTCTTGTTCTCTTTCCTCATACAAGATATAATCATAATCATGATTTCCTTCAAAATTGTTAGAGACTTCTTTTCCTTTCTTATATGATCCAATGGTTAGGGAAACTTTGAATGTAGATTCTACTGTAGGCATACTATTATCAAAGTTACTTAACTCAAAAGAAGTAAGCTTGTGAACAAAAGAATATATAGTCACATTTGTAGGACTGATATATCTCAGTTCTTATGTAGAAGAGACTCTAATATCATACTGTTGTAGTACATTTCTCAAGATTTTACTTAACATTTCATCTTCTTCGAGCTAACCACCAACTCCTTTGATAGCAGAAACAACCTCCTTTAGCCTATTGTTGTAGTGAGAAATGTTATATCCTTCACACATTCTAATTTCATCATACTTTCCTCTAATATTGTCCACCTTTTCTCTTTGAACATGAACAACACCACCATGAACTATTATCAGCTTGTCCCACATATCTTTAACATTATCCATTTCCTTGATATCTACAAACTCAGCATCAGATAGAGCACTTGCGCGCAATTTATATCATTACATATTTATGCTCCATCTTTCTCTTTATTTATTTAGGAGCTAGGATTCCATAAGGCTAAGAATACTTAGTTGTTATATGATCCAATGCTTTCTCTCTAATACTTGATAGGTGTAGTTTCATCCTTCTTACCCATGTAGAGAAGTTGTTCTCAGTGAACTTAGGTGCTTCCTTCTTATACATCTTCAGATCTTTTTTTCTCAAGCTATTAAGCTTTCACAATCAGGGGACCATGACTTTGATACCATTTTTTAATATAGGTCTAATTAATGAGAGGGGAGGGGTGAATCAGTAATCAACAACAAAAATTTCAACCACTTTTAAACTTTATGCACAAAAACTTTCAAAAACTAACATAAGTAAAAATTTCAATGCATGCATCCACAAGTAATCAACCACACAATGTAAACACCATATTTATCTCATGGAAACCTAAATGGGAATAAAACTAGGGTGTGATTTGGTACCCACAAAACCTGTACTCTTTTGGAATACACCCTATTATGAGATTACCCTGTTAAAGGTTACAAGAACATTGTTAGGTGCTACTTGGTTAAGGGATTTTCCTCAGATCTGTTAGGATTTTTTCCTGGTTAGGAGAATCCTTGTTAGAGGACTTAAAAAATTCAATTAGAATGCCACCTTTTTAGAGGATTTATAACAAAGATTTGTTACAATCCACCCCGTTAAGGGATTTCACTGTTACAATGGTTAGAAATAAACATATAAAGAGATCTGTTTAATTGCACAACCTTTGCATGATTAGACCCAGTTAAGATCTATACTTCTTCTCCATAATCTATACTCTTCCTCAACTTGATCACACTCTATTCCTTTACTTTCTCCTTCACATCCTTTTGCAGTCCACAATCAACTTTCTAATTTCTTCTTCAACATTCCAATATATAGATTTACTTCCACCAGCTTAAAAAAACCCTAGATATGAGATATGAATGATCCAAATCACATTAGGTAAGATAAAATATATCTAACCAATCATAATTTTTTTCTCTGACCACATCATCTTACATATGGATTTTACCTTGGTAGTTGAGCCATCTTCAAAAAATATTTTGACCAAAATAAACTTCTTGAAGAATCCACCTCAAACACATACCTTGAGAAATGTGATGTCAAGTAGGTTCCAAAAATCATGGAACTACCTTACTACTTCATGAAAATCATGACCGATCCTATTGCCACTTTGAATCCCTTCACCGATTCACAAATCTTCGTAACCTGTTCAAGAACATTGTCTTGTTTACTTGTTCATTTTGTTAATACCACTTCTAGTAAACTAAACTAGTTTCACTAGTCAACAATATGAGTTGCAATCATAAACATAGTATATTGACATTGTTCACAATTATATCCTATGACTGCTCCACAAAATACGTTACCAATTTGCGATAACATTCAAATCACTTACAGTTTGTCACTGACTGTTCTAGTAGTTACCCAGTTGAGTTCATTCAATCATTACCAACTTAATTCTTCATATCAAAAGTCATGATGGCCAAGTTAACATCACAACACATGACATATTCTTCCATTATAGTAGAAAATCCATAAACATACTAAAACTCATAATTCACTTACACAATATCCGATAACATACTAAAAACACCAAGTCAATCAATTGACATCAATGAAAACCAAATAATTGATTCACCTATCATCAAATCTATACCAATCTTCATAAATACAATACTTAGCATCACTGCATCAATTATGCTAACATAAAAAACACATAACACCAATATTTTTAACGTGGAAAGCCAGCTAAGAGAAAAAGGACGGCGGGGATGAAACCCACAAGATGAATGTATTCTGTTAAAAGCAATATACATTGTTAGGAGTATTACAAGGGGAATGCACATGCATTGAGGCACACTTCCTAGAGATCACTGCTAAAATACAACAAGGGCTTCAACCCAAAGGATGGATTACTTCCTTACAAGAATCTCCAATTACAATTTATAGTGGACAACAATCCATATCTCATGAATTAACAAACAACATCTTTGATATGCCAAAATAGTTCCAATGAAGTACATCAAATCTCTTCCTCAATTGAAGATTCTACTCATACCTCTTCTCTTAGCATCTATAAACTTTATTTCACTCTTACACACATTAACAATCATAAATGATTACATATTTATATACATTAGATCAATTTATATCAACTAGGTCAGCTAAAGAACAATTAAGAATATCAACACGATAGATGAAAATCATCAATTATGATCAAATAATCCAATGCAATCCAACAAGATGAATATGACATAATTTGGAAACATTAGTAAGCAACTTGAAATTCCACAACATCAATAAAAAAAACCTTATCTCATAATTCATACTCATCTCTGCACTATTCATTGGGAACACTAAGCAACAACCTTTGTCATAAAGGAAAAATAGCTTTCCAGTATCCAAATCATGAACTACTCAAGCTAAGGAAACACATCCATGTCCTAAACTCACCACAAGGTTAGTAAATGGAATAATATTGCATAACTAATCCACACTGATCCCATAACTAAAACAATTTCTCTTCTCGAATAAGTAAAATATCACTCTCTGATAAATACTTCATAGCTCACTCAAATAATCATGTGAACCTTTGTAAGTTGACATAGATCAACAAAAAAACATCAATGAAACCATATGTACCTTTGTAACATCTGATATTCAATATAGTATTGATACCAAATTAATCTTCTCATTGAAAATCTTAGTAACACACAACAACATTGTCATCAATAGTAGGAATATGTTGACATCAATGACAAAACATTGATGCCATCACATATATTCACAATAATCAATAATATCTCAACAATCTCCTCCTTTTGCATTGATGAAAACATATGATGTGAAAAATAAAATCAATGCACAAAGAAACCATATCAATAATGCTACCAACAATATCCACATTATCTTTCAAAGCCTCTCTAACAAACCTTCTCAATCAGTAAATAATATCTCCCATATGATTATCTCTCCCAAACATTCTTTTTTATTTCACATGCTTATATCTCCCCCTTTGAAATTAATGACAAAGGCACATGTATGCACTAAGTCATAGAAGCAAAAAATATCACCAAACATCTCTCTCAAAAATTAAATAAGCATCTCTCCCCAAAATCTGAAACACATACCCATGAGATTAACTACTCCCCCTAATAAGTAGCCACCAAAAACATCAATCAAGAATAGTGATGATCTCTATAAGTATAGTGGACTGATGAAAATTAATGCATCTCTAGCTCTTATCAGGAGGGGAAATCACCCCAAGATTACCTCAGAGATACTCAAAAGTATCCTTTGGCAAGGGCTTCATGAAGATATCTGCAATCTTCTCTTTTGTAGACACATACTCCAATCTGACTTCTTTCTCACTGAATTTGTCTCTCAAGAAATGATATTTTATAGAAATATGTTTTTTCTTTGATTGCAACATAAGGTTCTTTGAAGTATTGATAGAACTTGAATTGTCCAAATAGATAGAAATAGGCTCATCAGTACTCACTCTAATATCTTTCAACATTTTATTCATCCATATCATTTGTGTACAATTAATAGAAATAAAAACATATTCAAATTCAATAGTAGATTGTGATATAACATTTTGTTTCTTAAATGCCCATAAAATTATTCTCTTACTCCAAATGAATGCTCCACCACTTGTGCTCTTTCTTCCATCCGCATTAATTTCCCAATCTGCATCAGTAAATGCACTCAATGTAAAGACACCATCCTTACCATACCATAAGTCTTAATCAATTGTCCCTTTCAAGTATCTGACTATCCTCTTAGCAACAACATGTGATTCCTTTGGTTCTACTTGAAGTCTAGAAATAGTGAAAACAACATCATAATATCCGGTCTAGTTTGTTTCAAGTATAATAACCCACCAATCATCGATCTATATCTTGTTTGATTTTATTTCGGTGAATCATCATGTTTTGTCAATTTGAAACTTGTAATCATATGAGTAAAAACAAGTTTTTAATCATCCATACCAAATTTATTTAACAACTCTTTCACATACTTGGGCTGATATATAACAAATACCTTTATCAGTTTGCATAATTTGCAGGTCAACAAAGAATTTCATCTCACTTATCATAGACATCTCAAACTCTTTCTACATATTATCAACAAATTCCTTACTCAACTTGTCATTTCCACCAAAAATAATATCACCCACAAAGACTTCAACAATCAAAATGTTATCATGATCAATATTGAAGTACAAATTACTATCAGTAGTATCTTTACTGAAACCAAGTGCTAGTAAATATTTATCCAACCTTGCATGCCAGGCTCTAGGTGCTTGTTTCAATCCATATAATTCTTTCTTCAATTGAAAAACCATGTCATCTTCATTAGTCAGGGGAAAATCATTAAGATGCTTAATTTAGACTTCCTCTTCTAACTCTGCATTCAAAAATACAGACTTAACATCTATTTGATATACCTTAAAATATTTGTAAGTAGCATATGCAAGAAACATCCTAACAACTTCAATCATAGAAACAAGAGAAAAGGTATCTTGAAAATCAATACCTTCCATCTGCGAGTATCCCTTGCAAAAAAGTATATATTTGTTCCAAACTACTTCCCCATCTTCATTTAATTTATTTTTGAAGACCCATTTAGTACTGACCACTCTTTTTTTCTTAGGCCTACGAACAAGAATCGATGTCTCATTTTTCTTAATCTGTTCCAACTCTTCTTCCATCGATTTAACTCAACTTTCATCTTTGCATACTTCATCAACATCCTTAGGTTCAATCTTAGAAATCAAACAAAATTCATTTGTATAAATTCTTCCTCTAGTTTGAACACCATGATTCCTATCACCAATAATCTTATTTTTTGAATGATTTGACCTTACATACCCTGGAGTCTTCTGATTTTCTTTTGTAGAAAACTCTTTTGTTTCTACTTCTTCCTCATTTGCAACTTC
This sequence comes from Thuja plicata, assembly GCA_018584345.1. NCBI lineage: Eukaryota > Viridiplantae > Streptophyta > Pinopsida > Cupressales > Cupressaceae > Thuja > Thuja plicata. The sequence continues at coordinate 257,012 of MU225094.1, forward strand.
TTCATTCTATTCTACCATTCCATTTTGATTTTGATTCTGATTATGTTCTTTCATAATTTGATTGTCTTCTTCATCACTCAATTCATATATGCAAGATCTGATATATTTATAATAGTTATTATCTACTTTGACATTTTCACTTTCAATTACCTTATTCAACCTTTGGCTATAACATTTATATGCTTTTATTTTAGTAGAATAACAAAGAAATATTCCTTCATCACATCTAGGATCAAATTTTCCTAATTCTTCATCTCTTCTAATATAGCATTTGCTTCCAAAAATTCTAATATATTTCACTGTGAGAACATGACTATACCCAAATTCATAAGGTTTCTTACTGATTCCTTGTTTTATTTTAAATTGGTTCAATGTATATGCTATAGTGCTAAGAACATCTCTCCAATAGATCTATGGAAAATATCCTTCAATCGTCATAGTTCAAGGAATGTTTAGAATAGTTTTATTTCTTCTCTCTGTAATGACATTCTGTTGTGCGGTTTGTAGAGAAAGTATTTATCTCTTTATTCAATTATCTTCACAAAATGTGTTAAACTCAATAGAAGTAAACTCACCACCTCTCTTCCATCTCAAACATTTTAACTTCAATCCTATTTCAGTCTCAACCATAGCTTTGAAAATATTGAATTTTTCAAATGCTTTAGATTTCTCTTTCAAAAATATAACACACATCATTTTAGAATAATCATCCATGAATAAAATGAAATACCTATTCCCATAACAGCTTGTTGTCCTTGCAGGATGACATAAGTCAGCACACACCAAATCTAGCAATCCACTTGAATAATAATACTTTCTCTTGAAAGAATACTTATTAAAATTACCCATTTGACATTCCTTACACATTGCATTAGCAGGCTTCAATAGTTTAGGAAGATCTCTAACAACTCTTTTAGTGCTTATCTTAAAAATGTTATCAAAGTTCACATGGAAAAATCTCTTGTGCCACAACCAAATGTCATAAATCTTAGCAATTAGGCATCTATTCTCATAATTTTTTAAATAAAATACATTACCTTTAGTCTTTCTTCCTAAGGAAATCTCAATTCTACAGCTTCCAATTATCTTGAAAATCCCATCCTTAAATTTTAATTTGTAATCTTTATCAACTAGCTTCCCAACATGTAAAAGATTATACTTCAAACCTTCAACATATAGACAATCATTAATTTTATTCTTACCATCAAGTGTAATAGAACCTCTCCCTCTGATCATACAAGGAGTGTCATCACCAAATATGAAAACACCACCATACTACCTTTCCAATTTCACAGATTTACTTTTTTATTTGGTCATGTGTTGAGAAAAACCATTGTCAATAACCTATTCATCCTTTTAATCGATATGTAAAATCAAGTATTTTTCCTCATTCAAGAAATTAGGATTTTCATCTTTGATAGAAATAAACACCTTCTCATCTTCACTCTTTTTGGATTCATTATTAGTTACACCTTCATCATAAATATAATAACACTTCTTCTCATATTTATTATTGAATTTCTTAGGCTTGTACTTATGTTATTTATCCATACATCTTGAAGCAATATGATTGATCTTATTGCATGTAAAACATTTCAAAGGTAACTTTACTTGATACTTACTAGATCTCTTTGGTAGTCTCTTTGCAATTAGGGCTTTAATCTCATCAATCTTTCTTTCTTCTTCCTTAATTTTTGTCCATTCCCTAGAATATCTAGATACATACTTAGATGAGCTTTATCCAGAGTCACATCTTTTCTTAGCTTTAGAAATAGTAGTTTTAAATGCAGTTTCAACTTTAGGAAGACCATCCCCAAATTATCTCATTTCAAAAGCAGAAAACTTAATAGTCAAACTATATATTGTTATAGGTACAATGGTTCTAATTTATTCAATAGAAGAAAATTTGTGATTGTAATAAGGAGGAAAGGATTATAGGATCTTAGAAACAATTTTATTCTCATCCAAGGTTCCACCAACACATCTTATTGCACAAACAAGTTCGATGATCTTATTCACATAGGAAGTAATGTTCTCATCTTCTCTCATCTTCAATGCTTCAAATTTTCCTTCTATATTTTGCAACTTGGCTTGTTTCACAAATGCATATGCTTCATATAATGTCTCTATTTTTATCCATACCTAATGTGAAATATCTAATCCCATAACATTCTTGTTGGAATTGATGGGAAGTAGTACTAAGAGGTGAATCTATACCTCTAAAACTTTTAACACCTTTCTTAATTCATCATTAGTAATCATACATTATTGTATTACCGACCATTACTATTGTTCTTTCTTATGTATGTATTGTTCATTCATATTCTTTATTGGTTTGCAGCATTCATAGAAACATTCATGAAAATGATAAACACATAACACAAGATATGGTATCACAGAAAACTCATGTTAGGAAGTAAAAACTGCAGTGGGGATGGCACCCACAAACCTTCACTATCTGCAGAATGGAAGGGAGCCGGTTAAGGCTTGCAATTTGATCACTTCTAATGATCTAACCTGTTAGGAGTATTAAGGTGGAGACCTATTAAGATCTACTCTGTTAAGAGCTTTAGCAACACTGATTTAAGTGTGCACTCAGTTATGAGATTTTACAATAGGACGGTTAAGGCCACCTTTCTTGAAAGGATTTCATTAGTGTACTACACTTGTTAGAATGAGTACAAATGTTGACCTAACTATATACAATCTATAATTTCTGATTATAGATCCATTAAACCTCTTAGAATTATAATATCACCTTAAGTGATTGATGAATACCTTTTCTCTACTCGTCGGTAGCCTCTGTTCTGTTCTTGAAACTAACTTGATTCTTTTTCTGTCCTTCTACATGAATTCTCCTATCTGGTCTCTAGTTTCTCTCCATGGCTACTATCTTCATTGAACACTAACTATTCTCAATGGATTGAGCACCTATTTATACAAGTATTTGACCTATCTTGGAATCACGCATTACAATGTTGACTCTTAGATCCAAGGTTTACAACTTGACCTTGATCTTTAGTTTGCATGTTTTAAATCAGTAAAACTAATTAAAATAATAATAAATACATTGCTTCCTCCGCACATAATGGATTTAAAAGTAAATCAAGAAGCTATAAATACAACTTCAGTGATTTATCTGACGTGGAAATTCAGATCCACTTTTTGCGGGATGTAACTGATTGTCAGTTCTTGGTCGTTAGGTTGAACTTGAAGTCTGTTGGCGTTCCTTTGTTTGAACTATTCCTTGGGTTCCCTTTGTCTATTGGATTCCTCTCTTTGCTGTTCCTTCAGGTTGTACTGCTGTTACTCGTCGGGTTTCCTTTAACCTTTTTGTCATTAGATAACACTTAACAGTGTTTATCGGGTAACCTTATTGTCGGGTGGTGCTGTGCTCTGTCTGTTGGTGTGGAGTAAACCAATGGTGCAGATCATGTTTTTCCTTAAGTATACTAATGTAAAAATATAATGCCTTCAATCTCCCCCTTTGACATTAGTATCAAAAACTGATATGTGCATAGTACTTAAGTGTTTAGTATGAACACCATGTTTGTATCCTTGTCATCATATGACTCCCCCTAACTGTCTGTATCAATATAGTATAAGTATATGTACATGTATACTATACATTCTCTGTTCTTTTCTTTGTATGTACATATTATTTTCTCCTTGTATTTTTCTTTTTATTTTACTATACATACTGTTTCCTCCTTTTAATTGAGGTGAGTGAACATATCAATTTCCCCCTTTCTTTGATACTTATGAAAAAAATGTACGACTTATAATATGTCAAAATTGTGACAAAAATGTGTAACTTACAATGTGTCAAATATATTTGAGTGGGTTGCCTTGATATTTTTGAGCATTTTCTCCCATTTTTCTTTCAGTTTTTCTAGAGCCATGTGGTGTAGCTCTAGCCTTGCATGCATATCATAAATGCTGTCTAGGATAGACATTTTTGGGGTGACAATTAGTGTATTTGCCTCTATCACATGTTGTTGTAGGAGTTTAAGTGTCAGTAAGAGCTTAGCTTAGAGCTCATTTACCTCATCTCTGTACTTCATCTCTATAAACTATATGTCCTGTCTCTGTTTCCTAGCCTGTACGATTTTCTCATCATGCAATTTAAGTGCTTCTTCAGTATTGGTGAGACTTTGTGCACTGGACTTAAGATCAACATCAATTTTTGCTATCTTGTTGGTATACTCGTAAGTGAGTTGATCTAAAGTGCACAATTTCTATATTAAGGTAATAGCTTCTGATATGATTGGATCAATTGTACTTACCAATTAATATAGCTTAACCTTTTTCAATGCCACTTCTTGGCTTATCTTCTTAGCTAGCTTGAACTCATACTTTTGTTCAAGTCTCTCTTCCATAACCTTCTCAACATCAATATCCTGAGATGTTATTGCATCTGTGAGAATTACAAATTGATCAAGCATTGGAGATTTTTGATCAATATCTATATCAGGTACAATCTATTGAAGTATTCCTCTTGCTACTTCTAGGCACTTGGTCTCTTTTGTTGCTCTCTTCAGTTTGTCTTGAATAGATTTTCTCTCATAGAGCTTGGCACATTTTTTCAATGTAGTTGGATCCAATGTTCTTGGATCACAAACTGGAATCTCAATGACTTCATCTAGAGTTACTGGATTCTTATTCTTTCCTTTCTTCTTCTTTGATATTTGTGGGGATTCATATGTATGAACTACCATAACTAGTTCATTTTTTCTCTCTAAAGTGGTTGGTGAAGGCTTTGTGGAAGATGCTTCTTGAGTTTTCTGCTCGGGTGGCACCTGTCAGTTTTGTGAAGACATCTCTCCTTCAACCTTGGGTGTCTCTGTAGATTTTTGTTTTGATTGTTTCTCCTTCTCATCTTGATTTTCTTTTTCACCTTTCTCTGTTTGTGTGTCCCCTTTTTCTTTTTGAGTTTCCTCCTTATTTTGATCAGTAGATGTATCTTTTTGATCATCGGTTGTAGCCTTCTTTGCAGTTGTATCTTTTGTACTATCTGTAGTATATTTTTCTTTAGCATCAACCTTGTCCTCAAGTGTGCTTGTGTCCTCCACTACAGATCCATCATTACCCTCTATAATATTGATTTCCTTCATTAGTACATGCATATTGCTTTGAGTGGTTGCTTGGGATGTATCTAGAGTTGTGTCCTGCTCGTCAGTTTGATCTTTTGGAGCATGGACATCCTCATATTTTTGTACTTGGTCTACAAGGTCTGGTTCTTTGGAGTCCATGATTGAAGTGTCCTGCACTTGTTCATTAGTAACATTTATTATTGGAGCATTTGATTTCTACAATCCTTGCTGCTATCCTTGATCTTTAAGTGTGATAAATATGACATCATATTTCTTTTGCGGATCTTTGTTAGAGTCATAGTTAGTGATATCTTGGGTGATATCATCCATGACTATGTCTATGTTTATAGGCTCATTATCACTTTTAGTATTATCTAGAGCAATGTGCTGATGACTTGCATTGTCTGTCTCCTCCTCTCTATGAGGTGTGTTGGTGAGAAGTAATTGATTCTCACCACTTGTTGACTCTGCCGGTAGATATAGAAGTTGTCTCCATTTAGTTTCAATCATTTTGTCTAGCTCTATGAAATTTTTCTCTAATACTTTGTATGTCCTTATTTTGGCTACAAAGTTACTTGAGTGCTTCTTGATTATTTCTTTGATTTCTTCAACTTTGGATTCGGGAGGCATTAGTGTCACAAGTACCCTCTCCCTTTCTTCTATTTTGGTTTGCAGAGAATATGACCATTGTTGGTATATTCTTTTAGCTAGCTCTTTAGGTATTTGATTGCAAAATTCTGCAGGAACATATTTGTTCTTGATCATTGACTTTATAATTGCCTCTTGAATCTTATTTTGGTCCTATGGGTTTAGTGTATCCCATTGTATGATTTTCTTAGCAGTCACTATACCATGTGTAGCAATGGATTTAGAATCTTCATAAAGTGTTTGATTCATGTAGTTCTTCTTTTCCACATCAGGCTCATCATATTGAGTGTCTTCTACGTCAGCCTTTGTCCTAACCAACCTTTTCCTCTTCTTTGGTGGTGTTGTTTTCACAGTTTGTTGCCTTGTTCTCTTAGCTGGCTGCTTCCTTATGTAGGTCCTTACTTGACCTTTCTTAAGGGGTGTTGTATCGGTTACAATAGTTTGACTCCTTTTCCTCTACTTCTTTGCAGGAGGTGGAGGTGTATCAGATTCAATCTCCTTAGAATCCGATTTCTTTTCTTCTAGTGCCTCACCGATGGTGCCATGTTCATTGTTTGTCTCTGGTTGTTCTTGTTCATCATCTATTTTTGATAGAATCTTCTTGAGATTCTTAACCATTTTATCCTTTTTGTTTACAGTCTTTTTGATTTCTAGGCCTTGTTTTATCTTTGATTTGGCCTCTTCATATGTTCCAAACCTTGGTTGTTTTCTATCAACGGGATAATTTATTAATGCCTCAATTGCACTTGTAGCTTGATCAATATTGATCTCATAATCCATTGGTGCTAACCAAGCTATCCTTGGTACAACTGGTTTGATATGGGTGAAATATGTGTCCACCATAAAACATATTTCATCTTTATGTTTTTCTACAAGTTTTTTGGGAATCCCAGTCCTCTCCATCATCTTTTCCTTGAACTCAAGGAAGTAAGCAGACATAACAGACTCAAAATTGTCTCCTAGTGACTTAATTAGTTCACTAATCTCTTGGGTTACCGGTTTGGTAAAGTCTCATTTTACATTTCCTACTAAAGGAAAGTATTCTTGAAAATAGAAAAAGATACACATGATAAGTGAGCCGAACTTACATGTGTTGGTCTTTGTAGACCTGATTGTGTTCATGTTCTCATCAAGTTGTTTTAATAAGATCTCACATAGATCTATCTGAATTCCTTTGAGAACTATCTTGTAAGCTGTGCTTACTACTGTTGCAGAAATGCTGTTCAATCTGCTAGCTTGAAAATTTTTATACCCAACTACACATGCACCAAGTTTTAGTTCTTTGTTGGTGATTGTGTTCACTTTGAGACCTCTCTTGTCTCCTTCTGCATTAGTGAGTTTTTTGACTTATTTCATGGATGGATGCTTGTGTGCCCTAGGTTTGTCAATTATTGGATAACCAGTGACAGCGTGAAGAACATCCTTGGTTATTTTCTTGGGTTGGTCTAGCCATAGCTTCTTGTCATGCATTCTACTCAAGACTAACCTTATCCATTCTATTTTGAATTCCCTCAGGAAATGTAGGGCATTAGTTAACCCTTTGACTTCCAAGTGTTTGTGCTCTTCCTTCAGTTTCCCTTTGGCATCAAAAATCTTCTTAAAAGCTTCATCCATTTCAAGATCACCTATCTCTATGATCTTGTAGTGAATATAAGACCTAACGTCTTCTATGAGAAAAACCCTAAGTGGGATTTTCAAAAATGTGCTGATTTCATAAGGTTTTGATGCAATTTATGGGCATATCTTATACTTGGGCTCTACACATGTATTTTTCTTGATAATCTTAACCACATTCCTCTTATCATTCTTAATTTTAGTAGTTTTTGAGGTGGTTGCCATCATTTTTCAAGTTTTAGGGTATTCTGGAAATTTAGGGCTTTCTTGAAAAATAATGACAAAGATCTTTTAGTGCCTTTGATACTTAGTTCAATCCACAATAGTGGTAAAAGATATATTTTTTGTGTGCTTATATTGATTTGAGGATGCTCTGCTTTCTACTCTTTAATCGCTCTATCTTTCACTCTGCTTTCTCTTCAAATCGTGCTTGAAAAATGAAGTTGTCCTGTCGACTTTTTATATACTTTTTTCCGTAAGTCTTTGTAATAAATTCTCAATGAATCATTGGGACATGAAGATGGGTTTTGTCAGGAAGACTTTACAAAACATCGTCGGTGAAGTTGAGTTGCCTAGGACAGTTGTTAATAATGTTGCTTGTACCAATGAATATCAGTATTCTATAGTGGCAACTTTTAACTTTCCTTTCTAACCGACAATCTCCTGTAAGTGTAGAACAACTTATCTTCTTTGTTCACCAATGATTTTTGGTATGCGTATACCGATGGGGTTGATTTCTCAGAATTGTAACAAGTAACATAATATGCATCTTTATTCATGCAGATTTTGAATATCTATCAATTTTATAATATAACTGATCCAAAATATGACTTGGTATAGTGCAGTTCCATACTTACTTGTTCAGCTTAAGTGGTGGTGGTGATGTCACCAGATCCATTGGATGGGGTGAAACCATTTGTATTGCTTGGCCTAGCTTCATTATTGCTTGAAGATTTTTTCCATATTTTGTCTCTTGCCCTCAGGATATCTTCAATGGTGTTTCTATTGGGATATGTGCTTGTCTCTGTCAATTGGTCTTTGCAATATTTCTTGAGGTGACCAACTTTATGATAGTGCAAGCATGCTATTCTAGGGTTTGACTAGTCTCTATACCTTTTGGTCCATGCTCTCATGCATTTTGCAGTAATGTGACCATATCTACCACATGCTGTACAGTTTGTCCATGTATTGTAATCCCATGTATATTGATTACCTTTTCTCTTTGGTTGATAAGGAATATTTTGACCTTTAGGCTTACATGCTTTCCTTTTCTTTTTCTAGAATTATTCAGATGTGTGCCCATTCATCTTGAATGTAGGACAGTATTTTTCCATGTAGGTTTCCTTCTTTTGAAGTTCTTTCTTAGTCTTTCATTCATAAGCCTTATGTCCTTTCTTGTTACATTTGTAACAGAATCCTATGAATGTAGGTGTAGATTTTTGAATACCTTTCATTTTACCTCAACATACATTTGATGTGTGCCCTTTCTTTCCATAGTGTTTGCATGTTAGCTTTCTTGGTCTTATATTTTCATAGACATTCTTTGAGTTTGTTTGATTGGATGATTCTCCATTTTCAGTAAAGCCTATACTGTTGTTGTTGTTGACTCTTCATTGTCTGTCAAGAAAGTCATCCATTATTTTATTGCTCTCTTCAGCCTTTCTAATAATCTCATTATGTTGTTGCTGAATTCTAACCTCATGTTTTAGCTTTTCATTTTCTTCTCTTAGTTCACCGATAATCTGTATTCTCTCAATGAGTTCCACATTTATTCTGTTTTCTTCTTGACTCATAAGAATATTCTGATTTGTGAGATCATGGTGATGCTCAACATGTGTTTGAATTTCCAATTCCTTTTCTTGTAGTTTCTCTGTAATCTTCCATCTGTCATCAATAGAAAGTGTTCTTTCTATTTTAGCTTGTCTATAAGAACTCATCACATCAATCATTCTTACCATCTGGCTCTCTTGACCGATTTGCAACATCTTTATTTTCTCTGTCAGATGTTGATTGATCTCCTTTAGATTTGTGATGTTCTCTTCTGATGTATCTGATATATTACTTGTATTTGATCCTGAAGATTTAAAGAAATCTAGAATCTCTTCTTCTTGATAATTTTTTTCATTGTTCCGGGTAGCCACACCTTTCCTCTCATCCAACAAATCTCTCATCTTGATTCTAGCTTCTTTATACTGTTCATATAACATCTGTATCTCAAGCTTTTTGTTCTCAATGTTCTTATCAAGTTTGTACTTCTCCATTGTATGATCTTTGCTCTTAAGCCTTTAAGGTTTCCAAGAAGAGACTTAGCTCTGATACCAATTATTGGAATTAATGGGAAGTAGTACTGAGAGGGGAGGGGTGAATTAGTACCTCTAAAACTTTTAATACCTTTCTTAATTCATCATTAGTAATCATACATTACAGTATTACCGACCATTACTGTCATTCTTTCTTATGTATGTATTGTTCATTCACAATCTTTAATGGTTTGCAACATTCATAGAAACATTCATGAAAATGATAAACACATAACACAAGATATGGTATCGTAGAAAACTCCTGTTAGGAAGTAAAAACTGTGGTGGGGATGGCACCCACAAAACTTCACTATCCACAGAATGGAAGGGAGCTGGTTAAGGCTTACAATTTGATCACTTCTGATGATCTACCCTACTAGCAGTATTGAGGTGGAGACCTGTTAAGATATACTCTATTAAGAGCTTTAGCAACACTGATTTTAGTGTGCACTCATTTATGAGATTTTACAATAGGACGGTTAAGCCCACCTTTCTTGAAAGGATTTCATTAGTGTACTGCACTTGTTAGAATGAGTACAAATGTTGACCTGACTATATAAAATCTATAATTGCTGATTACAGGTCCATTAAAGCTCTCAAAATTATAATATCACCTCAAGTGATTGATGAATACCTTTTCTCTGCTCGTCGGTAGCCTCTGTTCTATTCTTGAAACTGACTTGATTCTTTTTCTGTCCTTCTCCATGAATTCTCTTGTCTAGTCTCTAGTTTCTCTCCGTGGCTACTATCTTCATTGAAAAACAAATATTCTTAATGGATTGAGCACCTATTTATACAAGTATTTGACCTATTTTGGAATCATGCATTACAATGTTAACTCTTAGATCCAAGGTTTACAACTTGACCTTGATCTTTAGTTTGCATGTTTTAAATCAATAAAACTAATTAAAACAATAATAAATACATTGCTTTGTCTGCACATAACAGATTTAAAAGTAAATCAAGAAGCCATAAATACAACTTCAGTGATTTATCTGACATGGAAACTCAAATCCACTTTTTGCAGGATGTAACTGACTGTCGGTTCTTGATCGTCGGGCTGAACTTGAAGTCTGTCAGTGTTCCTTTGTTTGAACTGTTCGTTGGGTTCCCTTTGTCTGTCGGGTTCCTCTTTGTGCTATTTTGTTGGGTTGTACTGTTATTACTTTTCGGGTTTCCTTTAACCATTTTGTCATCGGATAACACTTACCAGTGTTTATCAGGTAACCTTATCATCAGGTGGTACTGTTCCTTGTCTATCGGTGTGGAGTAAACTGATGGTGTAGATCATGTTTTTCCTTAAGTATACTAATGGAAAAATATAATACCTTCAATTCTTATATTCTACATCTGATGGGCACTCAAAGAGGCTTTTATGGGGAGCTCCCACTCCTAGAGATTTATTTCTCTTTACAAGACCTTTTCTTAGCCTTCTTAGGGTCCCTATCACCACCCTAACTATAGGATATCTCCCTTATCCCCTATCTCACTAGGAGCTCTCCAACAATTTCAAACTAGCTCTAAGTTCCTCTCCATACTTATACACATCCATGGCTTGTCCTGACCACCTTCTTACCAAATTTTCCTACCTACCTAGTGATAGGATTCATGACCCTTCCTAGGTCCCTTTCAACTGAACTTGATCCAATTTGATAGATCTTTCATATTAGTTTCAATCAGGTTCTTGATTTATAACTGTTAAGCCCTTGTAGCCTTTTAGGCTTAATTAGCCATCCTATACACAATAATCTTGGATTTTCTCCCAAAATCCCTCAACAACCCTAGGAACTAATTATGGATTCCTGGTGGTTTTATCCTAGGCTCTATTATTTTCAAGGTCTTAGTTCCCCACCTTGTCCGTACATTGGACTTCCACCAAACCCCTAAAATTCAGGGTTTCTAGGGCACATATACTAGTTTGGCTTCTTGGTTTCCAATAGGTTCATCAACAACATCCTATACTATTATTATTGCATCTACATGTCTATGATACATGCCCCTACACTCCTCTACCAATGATTAGCACACACCAATCAACAAGCAAATTTTAATGCCTCTGTAGTATTCAGACTTCCTAGCTAGAATACACAGTACTCGCCTAGGGCCTGCTTGTTCTCATGGATTCCCTGCACACACAAACTCTACACACCATATTTAAAACATATATACAATTCCTTACTTTATTCCAAGTGGTCATAGAGTTTTGAACCACGAGAACTTCAAGAAAAGCTATTATCTACATGACTGGTTTAAAACTGGACAAAGAACCAGTGGAACTTAAAGAATTTTTCAAAATGTTCACTAGAAAGTAAAAATGATCAAACCAATGCTACAAGAAGTAATTACATGACAAAAAACACACTATCAATGCATTAGTTTAATGCTTTCAATCTACTAAAGTATTGGATGATGGCTCTGTTGCAAAATTACAGTGTAATTCACTCCTTCACATACAGAGTCCGTACCAAATGACAACTAACTCTTGGATTAGGGTTTAATCAAAATTATATACCATATTCCTACATGTTTTGATCCTCTTGTTAGGTTTTGGACACCATTAAAACCCTTTCCTAGTTTTTAGGAAATGTTATCATGTCAACTTTGCAAAGTTGCAAAAGTTGTCATGACAACTTTTACATCTTTTGCTCAAATGACCAATTTCCACTTTCAATGCCCCAACTTGATCCTAAAAATTATAATATGACCTTAAAACATTAAAAACCACCAAAACCATGAATTCTAATTTTTTTTGGAGACTTGATCTCATCAATCACTAAACCCTAATCACTACTGACTCTAGACACACACTAAACAGACTTGGGACTTTATATCTTAGTCCTTATTAACTGGTGGTTGGCCAAAACAACCTACAATACAAAATTTTCTAAAGACCTATCAAAGACCTTGAGGTGCTCCTTCACTGGTCATTCTCCCCCTACAACAAACAAGTTAGGGTACCTGTGGAGTCAAGAACTCCTCACTGATTCCATGATTTTTGAAGTCACTTTCAACTATCCAAGTAGATTCTTCCTCTGGTTGCTGTCTCCATTTCACTAGGTATTCCATATATATCTTATGCCTGGTCTTGTTGTTCACTCTTGAATCCAATATTATTTCAACTTGTGGTTTGATCTGATCAGGAATCTTGAGCTCTTCCACATCCTTAATCACCTCAGTACTGTACTGTACTTCATCCACTTCTGGCCCTTTATTCTTTATCAAATCTTTCACATTGAAGATAGGATAAATTGACATCTCCTTAGGTAGTTCCACCTTATAGGCATTGGGTCCATACTTGGCCAACACCTTGCAAGGCCCAATCCTTTTCATTTACAATTTACTAGGTATCCCCTTTTGTAGCCTAGCCTTTTTCAAAAACACCATTACTAGATCACCTACCTTAAATTGTAGATCTCTTCTTCCTTCATCCCTCTTGGTTTTCAACTTTTGATTGGCCTCCATTACTATCTTTCTAGCTTGTTCATGTACCTCTCTCATTTATTGGGAAAAATCATCAACATGGCCACTGATGCCTTCATATCCTTTCAGAGCTCTCAACTCAAGAACACCCCTTGGGTGTAACCCATAGACAATCTCAAATGGACTTGTACCAGTAGTCTGATTTGTGATATCATTGTAGGAAAATTATGCCTGTGGAATAAATTGCTCCCAACTTTGTCCATATTATTTTGTCAAATACCTCAAAAATTTACTGAGTACTTTTTTGATCACTTCTATTTGGCCATCCATTTGAGGATGATAAGCTGAGCTATGTGACAAGTTGGTTCCTATCCTTCTCCAAAGTGTCTTCCAGAAATGTCCCATAAAATTCACATCTCTGTCTGTAACTATGCTTGCTGGAAAGCCATGTATCAGTACCTCCTTAAAGAACAAATGGGAAATATGGATAGCATCATGTATTGTCTTGCATGGGAAAAAAGAACTCATCTTGCTAAATCTATCCACTACTCCAAACACACTATCTAATCCAGTAGGTGTCCTAGGTTGTCCTAAAATAAAATCCATACTTATGCAATCCCATGGTCTACTTGGGATGGAAAATGGTTGATATAAGCCTGTGTTTGATGAAGTCCCCTTTTCCTTCTGACACACTCCACACTGCTCTACATATCTTCTTATATCTCTCTGCATTTTTGGCCACCAATAAAACCTCTCTACTAGATCCAAGGTCTTGTTCAATACAAAGTGTCCACTCAAAATCCCATTATGTTTTTCTTGGATGAGGTTCTCCCTGATGGATCCCCTTGGAACACATAACCATTCCCCTTTGAACAACAATCCATTCTAAAGAGTGTGGTCTGCATACTCACTATGAAAGTGATTCTCAAACTCTTTGCACACCTTGTAGATCACTGAGAAGTCTGCATCTCCTTTATAAAGGTCCTTAAACCCTTCAACCCATGTACTCTGCAACTAAATATCTTTTATGGTAAGCATAATTTGACTAAGGGCATCTAAAACTTTATTTTTTACCCCCTTCTTATTCTCAATGGTGAAGGTGTATGACTACAAAAACTCCATCCACTTGATGTGTCTCAAACTAAGTTTGTCTTGAGTATTGATATAACTCAATGCTTGGTTATCTGTAAAGATAAAAAAATCTTTAGGAAATAGATAATGCCTCCATTTCTTTAGGGTTTTCACAAGATCATATATCTCCAAGTCATAGGAAGAGTACCTAGACTTTGCCTCATTTAATCTCTCACTAAAAAATGCTACTGGCCTGCCTTCTTGGCTTAAGACAACCCCCACTGCTATGCTGTTTGCATCACACTCTACTATGAAAGGTTTGTCAAAAATTAGTAACAATATTATAGGTTGGGTGGCTACTTCTTTCTTCAACCTTTCAAACCCCTCATTAGCTACTTTGGTCCATACAAACTTCATTTTCAACCCTCCTTTAATGGTTTCTAGGACTGGAGCACAAATTTCACTGAATCTTCTAATAAACTTCCTATAGAATTGGGATAACCCACAGAAGCTCCTAACTTCAGTCCCTATCTTAGGAGTAGGCTAGTTCAATATGGCTTCTACATTTTCCTTATCCATCTTTAATTCACCTTGGGAGACTACAAATCCTAGGTAGACTAATTCTTCGTTCATAAACTCTCTTTTCAAGATTTTGATAGAAGTAAACTCCAAAGTGTGCTTGCACAATGCCACAAGAAAATATTTCTCTTGTCCTAATCCAATTAGGATACTAAATCCACTATAAGATCTCCCTAATTCAATAGAAACTATTTATAAGACCTCACCTAACTATTCTCTAAGAGTTACAATAATTGTGCTTTCACCTTGGATGACAACTATCTTAGTTTGTCTCAATGCTTTAAAAGACTTGAAGAAAATAATACAAATTTCTCCATTCCAAAATAATCCATGCTAGAAGGGAAATGTGGGCACTTTTGATGTCCTCCTTACTCCTAAACAACTCAAAATCAATAGGTTTTCCCACTTCAAGTAGTCGAGTTCACAACTTGTCTTTAAACTGTCTAATTAGGCCTAATGGCTCTATTAGCCCTATCTAGAGGGATTTTTTGGAATAACTTGAAAAAATCACACACAACCCCCAAAAATATTTAGGGATCTAGATACCATTTTTGGATACCTAAAGGATTTCTAAGGTCTTAGGTTCCCAACTTGTTCGTACAACACTATCCTAGAACGTAGGGCTTTTAGGCCTATTTTGGTCCATTACTAGCAATGGTCTGATTTATCCTCAAAAATCAATCTAGTTGGATTGGAACAACTTTGAAATAAAACCTTGGGAATCATAAGACACTAAAAACACTCTGACATCACCTGGTGCAATTCTCCATCTCATTCCCTTGTCTCTGCAATAGGGTTCTAACCTCTCATGCACCTATCTAGGCTGTCCTAACTCGCCTAGGACATGAGTTTAAAAATAGCTCCACCCATATCCTGAAATTCTACCTCTATATATAGAATCTAAAAAGGCTCCACTACAAGATTCATCCACCCTTTTAATGTTTCCATGGTTTAATCTCAAGTGGGAGCCATGAAAGCAAAAACTAGCTAAAAGACACCAGCAGACTACTAGTTTGCAATTAATTTCCTACCACTCGAAGATTAACTCAAAAGAACTAACACACCAAAAGGAAAAGTATTCAATAACACCCCTCTACATGAATCAATAGTTGGATCTCATGAGTCAATCCATAAACAAGCTCTGTAACACCAAATGCTCAAAAAATACACTAACACAAAATTGCAGTCACTTTTTCTATTCCAAAACTTGCTTACAAAAAATCTATCTTCGAGATTCAAGCCTTAGAGTGTCTTAGATTATTTTCTCCACCATTATAGGCCAAATGAAATCAATTCCAACTCCTACATTTGTGGGGATTCCAAGTTTTTGAGTTGCATGCAACAATTGCAATTTCTTACGAATGTTGTCATGACAACTTTTGGTATCTTTTTGCATTTACTATGCCAACTAGAATATAGGGCCTCTATGCTATTTAGTTTAATTAAATAGCCCTATTTAATGACCTTAAGGCATCTTTTACATCCTTCATGGGTCTAGGACACATTTTGAACCCAAATCCCACCTTTAGAGTAACTAGGACTAAACTAACAAAAACAACTAACAATGACTAATTGGTGACCTTGGTACTAACACCAACTCACCTAGTCCACATGAACTACTAAGGCCTCAAATAAAAAACACATATCTGACTTGGCTAAGGTCAGATACAAGGAAAAAACTTATAAGGCTTGAGGATTGCCTAGGTTCTCCTGCACCATCCTCCCCTAAACAAAAGACTTCAATCCACCCTTGGATTGAGTAAGTTGGTATCAACCCCCAACTTCTTAAACCCACTTTCCTTGATCCATACAACATCTGCATTAGATTGTCCTTGCCATTTTATCAAGTGTTATTTATACTCCTTCTTCCTGGTCTTCTTGTAAACTCTTGAATCTAGAATGCTCTCTGCTTGTATGATTGGTGTAGATGGAAAGTGCAGTTCTTCAACCTCATGTATGACTTCATTCAGACTCTGATCAAAATTAGGGATTGGGCCTTTGTACAGTACCAAGTCTTCAACATTGAAGTATGGTGATAAACCCAAATCCTCTGGAAGTTCCACCTTGTAAGCATTGGCTCCATACTTGTCTAGGATGAAACATGGACCAATTAGCCTCATCTGAAGTTTGTGAGGTGTTCCTTTCTAAAGTATTGCTTTATTAAGATGAACCATCACTATATCTCCAATCTTGAATTGGAAATCCCTTCTTCTCTCATCCACTTTGGTCTTGATCTTCTCTGTATTCTCAGTGAGAGTCTTCCTGACTATGTCATGGACCTCTTACATAGCATATGAAAAATCCTCAGTATATCCACTGCCTTTATCTCCATCTTTAAGGTCTCTGAGTTCATGAATGCCTCTAGGATGGATGCCATATACAATCTCAAAAGGGATTTTCCCTGTGGTTCTATTAATAGTGTCATTATAAGCATATTATGCTCTTGCAATGAGTTGGTCCCATGTCTAACCATACTCCTTTGTCAAACACTTTAGGAGATTACCAAGGCTCCTATTTACTACCTTTGTTTGACCATCTAACTGAGGATGGTAGGCAGATCCAAATTATAGGTTGGTGCCCAATTTCTGCCAAAGAGTCTTCCAAAAATGGCTCATAAACTTGGTGTCTCTATCAGACACTATACTCAATGGTAAACCATGAATCCTAACAACCTCCTTGAATAATAAAGAAGCTATTTGACTTGCATCATTCATTGTCTTGCATGGCACAAAGTGAGCCATCTTACTAAATCTGTCTACAATCACATAGAAACTATCCATTCCTTGTCTAGTCTTGGGTAGACCTACCACAAAGTCCATGCTTAGAAATTTTCATGACCTATTAGGAATGGGTAAGGGCTGATATAGGCCTGCATTTGTAGATGTTCCTTTGGATTTTTGATAGATAACACATCCCTCAACATATCTCTTCACATCCAAGTGCATCTTGGGCCAAAAATATAATCTTTGGACTAACTCCTGAGTTTTATTAATCCCAAAATGGCCACTAAGTGCACCATTGTGTTTCTATTGTATGAGATTCATTCTTATTGACCCCCTAGGAACACACAACTGACCCCCTTTAAACAATAGACCAAACTACAAAGTGTATTCAGATTATTGACTATGATAGTGGTTTTTATACTCTTGACATACCTTGTAGATGTCTGCAAAGTCTTCATCTTCTTCATACATGTCCTTGAAGTTGTCAATTCCCATACTCTGTAGTTGAATCTCTTGAATGGTCAATGCTCTTATGCTCAAAGCATCTACAACATTATTCTACAACCCTTTCTTGTGTTTTATGTTGAATGTATATGCTTGTAGGTATTCAACCCACTTCATCATGTGCTTATGACTCAATTTGTCTTGTGAGTTCAAGAAACTCAATGCTTGGTTGTCAGAATAGACTATAAACTCCCTTGGAAATAGGTAATGCCTCCATTTTCTCAATGATTGGACCAGAGCATGCATATCTAGGTCATAAGAATAATATTTCTTCTTAGATTCACTCAACTTTTCCAAATGGAAAGCCAATGGTCTTCCCTCCTAACTTAGGACTACTCCAATTGCCACATTGCTGGCATCACACTCCACTGTGAACAATTTTTCAAAGCTTGGAAACACTAAAATTGGTTGGGTTGCTATATTCTTTTTTAGTAGTTCAAATCCATTATTAGCTTTCTCATTCCAAACAAACTTGGTCTTCATGCCTCCCTTTATTGTATCTAACATAGGAGCAGATATTGTACTAAACTATTTAATAAACTTTCTATAGTATTATGCAAGACCATGCAATCTCCTTACCTTAGTTCTTGTCCTTGGACTAGGCCAGTTGATGATGGCCTCAAATTTGCTTGTATCTATTTTTAAGTTACCTTGTGATAGTACAAAACCAAGGTACACCAGCTTTGTCTTGATGAATCCACACTTTTCTAAGTTGATCATCAACTTCTCCTCCTGCAGCTTCTTAAATACCAATTCCAAGTGCTTGTGGTGCTCTAATCTTATTCTACTAAAGATGAGTATGTCATCCAAGTACACTACTACAAACCTCCCAATTTAGTCTTTCTGTACCTCATTCATCAACCTCATGAAAGTTTATGGGGAATTTTATAGGCCAAATGGCATGACAAGCCATTCATATAGTCCTTCAGTAGTTTTGAAGGTTGTCTTCCACTCATCCCCTTCATTCACCCTTATCTGGTGGTATCCACTTTTTAAGTCTATCTTTGTGAAGCATATAGCCCCTCCTAGATAGTCCATTAGGTCTTCTATCCTAGGGATAGGGAACCTATACCTAATGGTAATCTTATTGATTGATTTGGAGTCTATACATAACTTCCAAGTTCCCCCTTTATTAGGTGCTAGGACTGTGGGTACGACACAAGGGATAATGCTCTTTCTTATAAGGCCTTGCTCTAATAGCTCTTGGATTTGTCTAGCAATCTCCTCATTGTATTGGGGAGTCATTTTATAGGCTTCCTTATTGGGTAGGGTAGCTCCAGGGATTAGGTCTATTTGGTGGCTTACTAACCTCTTAGGTGGTAAGGTGGCTGGCTGTCCATCACTCACTATCCCTTGATACTTTAATAGCATCTCTTGAACTTCTTTGGGTAGCTCTATCTTCTTTGATTTGTCTTCAAATTCCTTTGGATTCAACACCAGTGCAAAACCAATTCCTTCTCCTTCATCTAGAGTCTCTAAGAACTCCTTTTCACCCACCATGAGAACATTTGGACCAGCAGACTTCACTTCTGCATCCTCCAATAGTGACTAAATTTTGTTTGGCACACTGTCTTTCTTGAAAGTGTAAGAATTTATCACTCCATTATGCATAGCCATGCGGTAAAATTTCCATGGTCTACCTAGGAGAAAGTGACATGCATCCATAGGTAAGACATCCCATAAAAATTTATCTTTATATGTCCCAATGGAGAATTCCACCCAATCTTGTTCATTAACTAGGATATGTTGTCCTTTGTTAAACCATGTGACTTTATAAGGGTTGGTATGGGGTATCCTTATCATGTTTAGATTACTGAATTCCTCCTCTGACACTATGTTGTCACTTGATCCTAAGTCTATGATGACTCTACACACCTTTCACATCATTTTACACTTCACTCTAAAGAGTGCTCTCCTCTGACTGCTTTCTTCCTCCACTGGTTCTTTTATGAGATTTCTCCTCATCATAAGGTTTTCTCCCTCCTCTGATTCCAATGGGACTTTAGGGTTCTTGTTCCCACTTGTCTCTTCATGAACATAGTTCACTCTTTTTTCACCTCCTTGAGATGTAATTCCCTTCTCTAGACACCTATATGCAGGATGTCCTAACTGGTTACAGTGATAACACTTCATGTTGGAAAAATAGTTGCCTCTTCCTTGGCTACTGCCTCTTCCTCTATTGTTTGAGTTCCTTCCTCTACATGAAATTACCCTATTGAAGTTCCCTTCATGCTGTTCAGTGAGCTTAGTCTCTAATTTTCCTTTAGATTAAAAGCTTCTTCCTCCATAACCACTTCTTTGTCCTCTAGCATCTCTTCCTCTACCTCTTCCTATTGAAGTATTGTAATCTTGTTTCTTCTTCAACTTATCCTCCACCTTGATATCAATTCAGTGGCACTTCTGAACTGTATCTATAGCCAAAATAATCATCTCATCTTGAATGGTCCATTTGAGGCCATTAAGATACCTTGCTACTTTCACTTTCTCATCTTTTGCTATCCTTGACCTCATACCAAGTCTTTGGAACTCTTCAGTGTAAGAGTTAACATCTAGGTCTTTCTGCCTTAGACCTTGTCTTCTCTTATGGAGTTGGATTTCATAATCCTCAAGGATGTAAGCCTCTCTTACTTGTGCTAAAATGGCTCTCCATGAAGAAATATGCTTCTTCCCATCCTTCTCTCTCTCATCTTGGATGAATTTCCACCAAGTGAGAGCTGATCCTCTCAATATTGCTTTGGCAACCTTCAATTTTTGAGCCTCTGTGATTCCATCACACTCAAAATGGTTCTCTAGTCCTTCTATCCAATCAAGGGCTACCTCTGGTTCCATTTTTCCACTGAAAATGGGAACTACTTCCAATTATTTGCCACTCATAGCTTTTAAAGCTTTCAAGAATGGTTCTTGTTCACTGACAGGGTTAGCTTTAGGGACTTAATCTTCAATGGCAAGGTCTTAGCCTTTCCCTTCAACCTTATCTAACACTTCATCTTCCTTCACATTAACTTCATCAACATTTTTCTCAAGTTGAGCCAACCTATCTCAGAGTAACCTGTTCTCCTCCTCTTTTTCATCCACCTTATTTGCTAATTAAGAATTAGTCACCATTGTTGACTCTCCAATGGATTCCTCTGGTTGTAACATTAACCACAAGCCTGATAAAAGAGGCTTTGATACCAATCTGATAGAAGTAAACTCCAAAGTGTGCTTGCACAATGCCACAAGACAAGACTTCTCTTGTCCTAATCCAATTAGGATCCTAATTCCACTATAGGATCTCCCTAATTCAATAGAAACTCTGCCTAAGACCTCACCTAAGTCTTCTCTTAGACTTACAATAATTGTGCTTTCACCTTGGATGACAACTATCTTAGTTTTGTCTCAATGCTTCAAAAGACTTGAAGAAACTAATACAAATTTATCCATTCCAACATACTCCATGATAAAAGGGAAATGTGGGCACTTGTGATGTCCTACTTACTCCCAAACAACTCAAAATCCATAGGTTTTCCCACTTCAATTAGTCAAGTTCACAACTTGTCTTCAAACTGTCCAATTAGGCCTAATGGCTCTATTAGCCCTATCCAGAGGGTTTTTCTGGAATAACTTGCAAAAATCACACACAAACCCAAAAACTATTTAGGGATCCAGATACCCTTTTTTGATATCTAAAGTATTTCTAAGGTCTTAGTTCCCCAACTTGTCCGTACAACACTATCCTAGAAAGTAGGGATTTTAGGCCTATTTTGGTGCATTACTAGCAATGGTCTGATTTCTCCTCACAAATAAATCTAGTTGGATTGGAACAAATCTGAAATAAAACCTAGGGACTCATAAGACCATAAAAATACTTTGACATCACCTGGTTCAATTCTCCATCTCATTCCCTTGTCTCTGCAATAGGGTTCTAACCTCTCATGCACCTAACCGGGCTGTCCTAACTCGCCTAGGGCATGAGTTTAAAAATAGCTCCACTCATCTTCAGAACTTCTACCTCTATATAAATAATGTAAAAAGGCTCCACTACAAGATTCATCCACTCTTTTAAGTTTTCATGGTTGAATCTCAAGTGAGATCTATGAAAGCAAAAATTGGCTAAAAGACACCAACAGACTACTAGTTTGCAATTATTTTCCTACCACTTGAAGATTAACTCAAAATAACTAACACATTCAAAGGAAAAGTCTTCAATCACACCCCTATACATGAATCAATAGTTGGATCTTATGATTCAATCCATAAACAAGCTCTGTAACACCAAATGCTTGAAAAATACACTAACACAAAATTGTAGTCACTTTTTCTATTCCAAAACTTGCTTACAAAGAATCTCTCTTCAGGATTCAAGCCTCAGAGTGTCTTAGATGATTTTATCCACCATTCTAGGCCATTTGAAATCAATTACCACTCCTACATTTGTGGGGATCCTAATTTGTTGAGTTGCATGCAACATTTGCAATTTCTTGCAAATGTTGTCATGACAACTTTTGGCATCTTTTTGCATTTACTATGCCAACAAGAATATAGGACCTCTATGCTATATATTTCAATGAAATAACCCTATTTAATGACCTTAAGGCATATTTTACATCCTTCATGAGTCTAGGATACATTTTGAACCCAAATCCCACCTTTAGACCAACTAGGCCTAAACTAACAAAAACAACTAACAATGACTAATTGGTGACCTTGGTACTAACACCAACTCACCTAACCCACATGAACTACTAAGGCCTCAAAGAAAACACACATCTCTAACTTGGCTAAGGTCAGATACAAGCCAAAAAATTCTAAGGCTTGAGGATTTCCTAGGTGCTCCTACACTAGATTTATGGTGAGCTTTTCTTCCCACAACCTCTTCAACACTAATTCCAAGTGTTTCATATGACCCTCCTTTGTTTTTCTAAAAATGAGGATGTCATCTAGGTAGACAAATACAAATACACCTATGTAATCCTTCAAGATTTCATTCATCACCCTCATAAAGGTACTAGGTGCATTGGTAAGCCCAAAGGGTATAACTAACCATTCATATAACCCCTCTGTAGTTTTAAAGGCTAACTTCCACTCATCACCTTCTTTCATTCTAATTTGATAATAACCACTTTTAAAATCAATTTTAGAGAAGTACTTAGCATCCCCAAACAATCCATTAAATCTTCTATTGTAGGAATAGGAAATCTATATCTAATAGTTATCCTATTAATTACCCTAGAATCAATACACATTCTCCACTTACCTCCCTTCTTAGGATCCAAAACCACTGGGAAAACAAATGGGCTTATGATCTTTCTAATCAACCCTTGGTCCAAAAGTTCTTGTACTTGTCTAGCTATCTCCTTGTTTTGCTCTGGTGTCATTTTGTATGCAACCTTGTTTGGTAATGAGGCTCCTAGCACAAAGTCAATTTGATGACTTATCTCCCTCTTTGGTGGTAGTGTAGTCGGTGTACCCTCACATATTATGTCCTTAAACTGATCCAATAGTTGTTTCACTTCTTCTGGCATAGGTGCTTGCTTATGTGGCTTCTCCTCCTTTAGCTTTAACATGATGGCATAACCAACTCCTTCCTCTTTCATGTCCTTTAGGAATTCCTTCCCACTCATCAATATTGTATTGGGTTGTGTCTTTTCCATTATGTCTTCCTCTAATACTTCTTCCTCTATCACATCTTATAGGAATTCCTTCCCGCTCATCAATATTGTATTGGGTTCTGTCTTTTCCATCATGTCTTCCTCTATCAAAGACTGAATTTTGAAAGTTACTCCATTCTTCTTGAAGGAGTACTTGTTCTCCTTCCCATTATGGAATGCTTCCCTATCACACTACCATGGTCTACCAAGCAACAGATGGCATGCATCCATTGGCAACACATCACAAAGTGTCCTATCTTGATACTTGCCAATAGTGAATTCTACCCTCACTTGCTCATTTACCAAGATGTTTTGCCCCTTGTTTAACCAGGTAACTTTATAGGGACACACATGTGTAATCTTGGTGAGTTTCAAGTTCTCCACTTCCTCCTTAGATACAACATTATCTGTGGACCCTGAATCAATGATAACTTTGCACACTTTTCCCAATATCTTGCATTGGACTCTAAAAAGAGTCCTCTGCTTATGTTCATCTTTAGTGGGTGTCTTGATCAAGATTCTTCTCAACACGAGATTCTCTCCCTTCTCTAAATCTAAACTCACCTCTGATGCTTTAGAACATCCCTCTTCTTGGAAATAGGCAATCTTTTTCTCTCCTTATGAAGCCAAGGGTTTGTCAGGGCATCTATTTGTAGGGTGCCCCAATTGTCCACAGTTGTAGCATTTCATGGAAGAAAAATGAGAACTCCTATTAAAACCCCCCAATCTTCCTCTTCCACTGTTATAAGAACCTCTACCTCTACTATATCCTCCTCTATTATTTGACTCATGTCCTTGTTTTACATATTTGGAGTCACCTTGGTTCCTACTGTCATTGCCTCTTCCACTTGAAGCACCTCTATGGCCACCTCTATTGTCTCTACCTCTTCCTCTTCCTCTAGAGTTAGATTCTTGTTTCTTTCTAAGTTTCTCTTGCACTTTTAAGGCCATTTGGAAGTAAATATGAATGGAGGTTAGGGTAAAGAGGCTGAGCTATTCTTGTATATTCCACCTTAATCCATTAAGGTACCGAGCAACCTTGATGCTCTTTGTCTCTTGGACCCTAGATCTAAGAAAAAAACTCTGGAACTCTTTTGTATATGATGGCACATCTAGGTCCTTTTGTCTAAGGTTTTGCCTTCTCTTATGTAACTGAATGTCATAGTCTTCTGGAAGGTATTTCTCCTTCACCTTAGCCACCATATATTTCCAATTTTCTATGGGCTTCTTCCCTTCTTTCTTCCTTTCTTCTTTTAGGAACTTCCACCATGTGAGTGCTTGTCCTCTTAGCCTTGATTTGGCTATCTTTACCTTCTATGCTTTTGTGATTCCATCACATTCGAAGTGGTTCTCCATGCCTTCAATCCATTCCATAACCATCTCTACATCCATCTTACCAGAGAACAATAGAATTCCTTCTAGAGCCTTACCACTCAATGCTTTGAGGGCCTTGAGGAATGGTTCCTCAGGTAGAGGAGGGTCAAGCTCTGGTTCAATCTCCTCCTCTACTGGTTTCTTCCCCTTATCCTTATCTTCACTCATCTCTCCTTTCATCTTGTTTGCTGTCTCTACAACCCCTGCCATCTTCAACTTCATTTCTTCCATAGCTTCTTCAAGAAGCCTATTTTTGTCTTGATTCTTTGAGAAGTCCCTTTCCAATTCGACATTGGTCACCATGATGCTTTCTCTTATGGATTCACTCCTCTCTGACATACACTAATCAACTCCCAAGCCTTTCAATGGCTCTGATACCAATTTAATGGGGAGCTCCCACTCCTAGAGCTTTCTTTCTCTTTACAAGACCTTTTCTTGGCCTTCTTAGGGTCCCTATCACCACCCTAACTAGAGGATATCTCCTTGATCCCCTATCTCACTAGGAGCTCTCCAAAAACTTCAAACTAGCTCTAAGTTCCTCTCCATATTTCTACACAACCATGGCTTGTCCTGACCACCTTCTTACCAAATTGTCCTACCTACCAAATGATAGAATTAATGACCCTTCCCAGGTCTCTTTCAGCTTCACTTGATCCAATTTTATGGATCTTTCATCTTAGTTTTGATCGGGTTCTTGATTTCCAACTGTTAAGGCCTTGTAGCCTTTTAGGCCTAATTAGCCCTCTTATACACAGTAATCTTGGATTTTCTCCCAAAATCCCTTAACACCACTAGGAACTATCTATGGATTCCTTGTGGGTTTATCCTAGGCTCTAGGATTTTCAAGGTCTTAGTTCCCCACCTTTTTTCGTACACTGGACTTCCACTGAACCCCTAAAATTTAGGGTTTCTAGGGCATGTATACTGGTTTGGATTCTTGGCTTCCAATAGGTTCATTAACAAACTCCTCTACTCTTCTCATTGCTTCCACATATCTATGATACATGCCCCTAAACTCCTTTACCAATGATTGGCACACACCAATCAACAAGCAAATCTTATTGCCTCTGTACTGTTCAGACTTCCTAGCTAGAATACACAGTACTTGCCTAGGGCTTGATTGTTCCTATGGCTCCCCTGCACACACAAACTCCACACACCATATTTAGAACATATTTACAATTCCTTACTTGATTCCAAGTGGTCATAGAGTTTTGGACCACGAGAACTTCAAGAAAATCCATTATCTACATGACTGGTTCAAACTGGACAGAGAACCAGTGGAACTTAAAGAATTTTCAAAATGTTCACCAGAAAGTAAAAATGATCAAACCAATGCTACAAGAAGTAATTAAATGATAAAAAACACACTCTCAATGCATTATTTTAATCCATTCAATCCACTAAAGTACTAGATGATGGATCTGTTGCAAAATTATAGTGTAATTCCTTCCTTCACAATACACGGTCCATACCAAATGAAAACTAACTCTTGGATTAGGGTTTACTCCAAGAGTACTCCTAACAATAATCTAAATCTGGAAAATCTGATAGGTAGACTCACTACATTTGAAATGTCAAATTATGATAACTATAATCCACAAGGGATTGATTATGCTTTTAGATCACAACTAGTTCTCAATAAATCTAAGAAAGGAAAGAAACATGTGGACAGTGACAGTGACACTTCTAATGATGATCTTGAAGAACTTGAAGCACTTATGTCAAAAAGGCTATCCAGAGGAAAATGAAAATACAAAGGTAAACTTCCTATTATTTCTTTTTCATGTAACAAAGTTGGTCATATACCTGCTAGATGTCCTAATAAGAATGAAAAAGATGACAGAAAGGACTACAAATACAAGGAATACAAAGACAGAAAGGATGACCGAGACTTCAGGAAATATAAGAACTACAAAGACAAAGGTAAGAAATCTTGTTATATTGCTGAAGAAACTTCTAACAATGACACCGATAATTCTGATGACAATGATATAGAATTTGTTTATGTTGCAATGAAAGAAGATTCTGATGATGATGAGAAAACTGCATTAATCTCTTATATGAGAAAAAGTGATCGTTGGATCATTGATAGTGGTTGTTCCCATCATATGACTGGTGACAAAGATAAGTTTGAAAACCTAAACCAATGTGAAGGAGGATATGTAAAATTTGGTAATGATGCACCATGTCATATCAAAGGTAAAGGATTGATTAACCTGACTGAAAAAATCAGATGTGATGCTGTGTATTGGGTTGATGATCTTAAATACAATTTGCTGAGTGTTGCACAGCTGAACACTTCTGGTTACAAAGTTGAATTCCATCACAGACAATAAAAGATCTATGATTCTACTGGAGAATTAGTTGGAAGTGGTGATCAGACTAAAGGTAACTTATTTTATCTGGATTTATCTGAAGAAACATGTTTGTTTTCACACTACAATGATGTTTGGTTATGGCATAAGAGGTTGTGTCATGTGAACTTTGATAACTTGGTAAGCATAAGTAAATTGAAAAAGGTTAGAGGGCTACCTAAGTTAAAGAAACCTGAGAATGCTATGTGTAAACAATGTCAGCTAGGAAAGATGACTAAGTCTAAACTTTCAAGAGTAAAACACATATATCAGAGGAAATTTTGGAATTGGTCCATACTGATCTCCATGGTCCCATTGGAGAAAGAAGCTATTGTGGTGCTAGATATTTTATTCTATTTGTTGATGATTATTCAAGGATGATGACTGTAATGTTTCTCAAGGAAAAATCTAATTCATTCTAGTTATTTAAATGGTACTTAGCTAAATTTGAAAAGGAAATAGGCAAAAGTTTGAAATGCTTAAGATCTAACAGAGGTGGAGAGTTTATTTCTAATGAGTTTAACAGGTTCTACAATGACCGAGGCATAAAGAGACAGATGTCCACACCCAGGACTCCTCCACAAAATGGTATTACTGCATGAAGAAACAGATCTATCATGGACTGTGCAAGAACACTAATGATGGAGAAAAATGTTGCACAAAAATATTGGAAAGAAGATGTAAGTACTGCAGTCTATACACTAAATAGAGTTCAAGTCAAGAAAGGTACAAATGCTACACCTTATGAACTTTGGTATGGTTATGCACCTAGTGTAAAGTATTTTAAAGTATTTGGAAGCAAATGTTTTATACTGAAGGACAATAGAAATGGAGAACTAGATGCTAAAGGTGAAGAAGGCATATTCCTTGGTTATTCAACGAAAAGCAAAGCTTAGAAATGTTTGAATTCTAATACTAACAAAATTGTTGAAAGTGCAAATGTAAGAATTGATGAGGTTGTAAAGAGAAATGAAGTTGAAAGTACACAAGAGCCTGAAAGCTACAGATCATTCGTATATCTGGATGAGGAAGATTCTAATTCACTACCTGAGACTACTGCTGAACAATAGCATGCACCTGCCGAGTCACAGAGTGCAGTCGCCGAGCAACTGCAAGTGAATGACGAGCTATTTGATGGAGATGTCGAGTCACAGAATCAACCATAACTAAATACAAATAATGAACCTACAGCAAGGACTGAGCCTACCCTAGCAAAATATGTGAGAATAAATCACAATTATGATCAAATCATTGGATCAAAGGATTCTGCTGTTATGACATGAAGTAAGTTGAAAAATGACACATGTCTGTTATGTGAATTTGAGCCTAAAATAGTAAAAGATGCTTTAGAAAATGAAGATTGGATACAAGCAATGAATGAGGAAATTGAAAAAATTGAGAAGAAAAAAACTTGGACACGTGTACCTAGGCCAAAGGATAAAAATGTAATTGGCACAAAGTGGGTATTCAGGAACAAACTGAATGAACATGGAGATGTGACAAGAAACAAAGATAGACTAGTATGCAAGGGTTATGCATAGGAGGAAGGAATTGACTATGGTGAAACCTTCACCCTAGTTGCAAGATTGGAAGGTTTCAAAACCTTACTTGCATATGCAGCCTATAAAGGATTCAAAGTTTATCAGATGGAAGTGAAATCTGCATTTCTCAATAGTATCTTGGAAGAAGAAGTGTATATTGAGCAAGATGATGGTTTTTTAGACCCAAACAAAAGGAATATGGTTTGCAGATTGAACAAAGCATTATATTGATTGAAGCAAGCACCAAGAGCATGGTATGAGAGATTGCACAGTAATCTGATCAAGATTGGTTTGCAAGAACAAATGACAAAAACAACCTGTACTTAAAGATAGAGAAAAGCAAAGGTACATTATTAGCTGAAATTTTTGTAGATGACATCATATTTAGTGGACAAGATGTGTTATGTCAAAAATTTGCAACAAAGATGCAAACTGAGTTTGAGATGTCTATGTTTGGT
>MU225094.1:288388-312955 GCA_018584345.1 Thuja plicata
TATGTAATGTTAATTAAAGATTGATCCACGTCATTTAATGTATGGGTAACTGTAATTAATGCATGGTTTCAAGATTTAATTAGAGACTACTTTGGAGAAGTAAATGCAATGCAAAGATGGAATGATCTGTTGGATCTAACCTAACCTAAGATCTATGATCTTGTTTAAGAAGAAAAAGATTTATCTAACCTAGACAGAGAGGTATATGATAACCTCAAGGGGTTATTAATTTAGTATGCAAGAGGTGTGCTGCTGAATGTGAAGTATGCAAAAGAGTTACATAGTTGATTTAATGTTTAGCATGATCTAGTAGAGAAGACTGAATACAAAAGTAGAGAGTTGCATGTGTGATTGCTTGACGGATTTCCAAGTAGATTAGAAGGTTGAAATGACAATGCAGGTTATCCAGTAAGTTAACATCAGAGCTGTAATTGGATCTAAATTTACAAAGTAAGTTGTATGTTTCAGATCACAACTGCTGATTACTTTCTAGCCATTGTATCAGTTAAATCCTTTAACAAGGTTTACCTAACAGTCATTTGTATAAATCCTCTAACAAGGTGACATTTAGGTAGAATGTTCTAAGTCCTCTAACAAGGCCACTCCTGACAGGGTGATTAAATCCTTTAACCAGGTCACACCTAGCAGTGTGCTATTGTAACCTTTAACAGGGTTGGCTCCTCACAGGGCATCACTTTAGAAGAGTGAAAACTTGGTAGCATGTTACTGGTAGTTTTTCCCATATTGGGTTTCCATGTTAAATACTTGTGTCAACTTGTGTGAATGCTTATGGTTTGTTTTTACTGTTATGTTTCTACAAGCTAATTTCAATTGACTGTAAACTGCATGATTAAAGTTGTTGACTTATGCTATTTCTTCCGAGTAGATCTAAAATACATAAATTTTTTATTTACTACATCTAGACCTAATGATAACTGATTCACCCCTCCCCTCTCAGTTATTCTAAATTCATTCTAACACGTTGTACATATTGTAATTAGTTTCTTGTACATAGCTTCATTCATGTCTCCACATAGGCTGATTTGTACATATGTGCCTTTAAATCTCATCCTTTTTGCCAGTTAGTCCTTATGCCATCTTGGCCATTGTCCCTATCCTACTAGCACTTCAACAATCATCCCTTAGTTCCCTTGAGGTTCGAGTGTCCTGCTTGTCTCTTTTCATAAGGAGTCCTAGTTTAGCAATCCGTCATCGGTCTTTTCAGGATGTATCCTTCCTCATATCAGATCAGTCTTTTCAATCATCAATCCATCATCCTCCTTATGGAAAAAGGTACATGAGATACCTATTGTTTCTTAGGTACTTTTGGATCTTTGTTTAACTTTTGAGCTTGCTTTTTTTACCTCCTCATAGTCACCATGATCCTTTATATCATGGTGTGTTGTAAATGGTGAAACTCGGGGCAAGGTCTTGATCTTTTTCTTTCTTTGTGCATGTTTGTGTGTTCCTTAGCGTTATTTCCCCCTTGAATCTCTTGAGACTCGTGTGATGCTGGGGAAATCATTGCACGCCTTTTGTGTCAGCCCTATGCAACATTGGTCACAAGGCCTTGCGTTCCTAGTAACCTTGGCAGGTCTCTAGCGTTGCTATATCAAACTAGGGCATTCTCTCCAACATTAACACAAATAGATCCCCAAGTCCCGTTAACTACATTTACAATCATCCTTACATTTACATTCATCTTGCATTATGTAAGGCTTCTATTTATTCACTTCTCTCCCCTTATCCCTTCTCCCTTCTCCCTTCCCCCTCCTTGTTGTGTCTTTTTTTCAAGAAAATCCCACAACACTTCCCTTGTTGTGTTCTTTTCTCTAGGGGGCACAACATTAGACCGTTGTCACTTCAGCATGACTCCTAGAAACCTGACTTCTTCTAGGGCAATTTTTTTTTCTCTTTGACACAACGCCACTTGTGGTGCCACATCAAAGAGGGGGAAAATGTAGACACCCAAAAATATTAATTTAATTATTAATTACCTTATATTCATCTAAATATTTAATTTAATCAATTAAATAGTTTCATCCTTAGTATTTACATATAATCTAAATACTATCCTAATGTATTTTATCTAAATACATTTCCTCACAAAACCCCTTTTATAAATTCATATTTATTAAAAATCCCTAACCCTCTTAATTCTTCTAAAGAATGATTAAGTCAAATCTAATTTGAATAATTAATCTAAGCCTAACCCAAAGACCTATTAATCCAATCTAGAAGCCTACCCTAAGCCTACTCTACTCCTACCCTACCCTACCTATCCCTCTTAATAAACCTACTATCCCACTTAAGCACACACTAATCATAGTACTTAAAGTGTGATTCCTACTCTTTTTAGCACTAATGGAGTGCTCACACATGTGTGATCAACTTATCCCAAGAGAGACAACCAACTCTCTTAAATGATCTTACAACCTTTTCCCCCACTCCTTTTTCCAAGGTTTCTCACGCACACGTGAGAAACCTTGAGCCTCACAAAGCATTTAATGCTCAAATTGACCTCTCCTCTAAGCCTATGTGTCCCTTATGTGGCTTCTATGTGGATGAAACACATGTGCCACTTCATCCAAGCCCTCATCCTTGCCCTAAAAATATGTAAATAGAGGCCTTCTCCTCTCACATTTTATCTCACTTTTGCATTGTTATCATGCTAATTTAGTTCTAGAGCTCATACTAGTTTTCATGATTTTTTATCTTAGTTATTTGTGTAAATCATCTAGAGATCATATGCTAGGTAATTTGGTGAATGAATCATAGTTTTAATCTTGCATCTTGCATTCCATAGTAGTTAAATCATAATCTTGAGGAAGATTTGAGACTAGTTCTTCATACTAGCTCTTGAATCTCTTTTTTTTCAATCAATCTTGCATTCACATTTGCATTTTATTTAGGATTTATCTAATTGTGTTTGAGAGAGGACATCCACACTCCATATTTTGAGAAATTTTAATAAGTCTTTAATAGTGTGCAACTTATTGTAGCTCAATCTAATGTTATTTGGATTTCTTTGTTATTTCTTGCTTATTTCATGATTTAGATCTTTATATGTGCTAACCCACTAATGTTTTTATGTTTGAACTTGATCCCAACAAGTTGAAGGTTTCCTCATACACACATATTAATGTAGAACAAATTTATACAACAATAGAAATTCGTTAATAAAATTTTAATCATAAAGGGTGAACCGCCTCACAATAGGTGCTTAGTAATTGTGCCCAAAGCCTCTCTTAGGAATAGTTTATTCAATCTAAGGATCACTTCTCCCATCATGAGGTGCATTTAGTTTTTCAACCTAGGGACGTATACTTGAAATGGTACAACACAGTATATGGACTAAGTTCCTTAAAGAGCCACTCTACCTATGTTGCAGGAAAGTAAAGTACATGAAAGGAATCTATACTAGGTTTCTAGGAAAGGAAACACACTTAATCATTACTAAAATGAATGCTACAAATTGCAAACTCTACTTAAACTTATTCTTTCAGCCTAGAGCATTCACTATAACTATCCTTGCAGGTGCTGCAGGAACATTCACAAAGTACAATGCTGCAGGAAGAAACTGTAATCTTATATCTAGAATGCTGGAAATGCAGAAAGTAAATCTATTCTACTTCTACTCTAATCCACCTACCAAGTGTGCCCCCTTGGTCGGCTTCTGCTAATCTATGAACACAGAATATGAACCAAAAGTTACTTCAATATGTTTCAAAACTGATTACATGAGAATGATACATGAAATTGGAAATGAACTTGTTGTGCAAGATACAATCAGAACATTGTATTTCCAAAAATCTTCAAACTTACAAACTATCAATCTCATCCCTATAAATAGAGGATTTACTTTCTTATTCTGAAACAAAAAAAGGAACTATCTAACTAAAACCGCGCCAAAGAGAAAAAATAGGAACCACAACAGCCCATGACATATGCAATGAAGTCTGGGCGACCAAGTCAACATGCTGGGAATACAGAGGGAATATAGTAGAGCTACATTCATGCATATCTGAAACAGTGGCTCCTAATTTATGGTAGCCATGTCTTCTGATGCCATGATGGCTTATTCGTTTGAAGCTGGCTTTTAATGTCCTCCTTCAATGCTTTTGACCACTCTGAGCGACTCCTACTTCTTGGCAGGATTAGTTATCATGCAAAAGATATTCATACAAGTAGCTTATTCAAATTAATCCAGATGTTAGAACACACATTTTGATTATTATATGAAATACTGCAACATATATATAATATTGGCATAATATGACATATCTATTCCACCCATGGTTTAATGGTTCTATCTGTACTTGACATAAATTCAACTAACTAAAAGTTCACAATTGTTCTAATAATACTTAAAAATAGAGTATAAGGATTAATATAATAGAGACAGAAAAATGGTCTCATCAAAGGGGAAGCAAAGGAAGTGGTGGTGGTAGTAGCAGTGCTGGCTGGAATGAAGGAAGAGATGGTGGTTTTAAATAGAGGTGGAAATGAGGGAAGGGGTGGAGGTATGAGAGGTAGGTGGACTGAGGATGGAAGAAATAGATGGGGAAGAAATAATGGAAGAGATATAGGGTTCGAAAGGGGTTCCAATGAATCAAATATTAACAATAGGTGGGGGAAAAATATTAGCATTTATAGTAGCAGAGTTCCTTAAGCTCTTTCCAGAGGAGCTTGGACTATGACCTTTGGGGAAATTGAGTTGTATAGATGGGGGAAGTGATGGGTGGGATACTGCATAATTGAGTGATGGATTGAATTCTTCTGAAGTTGGTGATCATGATCCTACATTGAAAGATAGTATAGGTCAATAAGAGGGTCTTAGTAAAGGTGGTGATGACATGCTAAACACTTTAAAAGATTAGGCTAAACAACCTAGTGGATGGGATCATGCAACAACATGTAGTAATTTGAGTGTTGGAGGTAGTGGTTGGGAGTCATAAGATGAAATTGTCAAATAACAAAGTCCATGATTTGATTTAACTCAAGTTTGAATTCCTTGTCAGTTTAACTTATGTTCAAAGTCCACTATAATGTACAAGTTTTGACGACATTAGAATGGATGATCACGATCAAAACTATTACAAATAATCAATATAGTTTTCTGCACTTTCAATTTTTTAACAATCTTATTAACTACTTAATGTAATTATTTTGAGGTTCATGGTTATTGACCCATTGTATTATTAATTATTAACTAATTCAATGTTTATATTGTTTTATGTACTATTGAGATCACTTCATTAATGAAATTGGCAAAATTTTTTCTTTTGTATAATTACGAGGGAGCAAGTATTATTAACATTAAATTTACATTCACTTTCCTTCTAGCTTTGTTTTTGGATTTATATGATACTTTCATTTCTCCATTTCTATATTTTCCAAATTTTTGTGTCATCCTTCTTGCTATTGGATGTGGTTATATACAACTAACTCCCTTTCTGTTTGATAATGTGTACCTGTTCTCTCCACTTCATCCTCTCATTTTTGTTCATGGGATCTTCCTTGTTGGATTTCCCCATTCTAATCCTCACTAATATAGTGGGGATAGAATAGCATGGAAAACAATATGCAAAATATGTTTTCGTTGAATGATCTCTAAACTATGTATAAAGAAATGTTGTCAAATTCCTCTGATTTTCAATCTAGTGTAGACAAGACTTTGATTTTACCAATCCCATCTATGTTTTTGTTTGGATCAAATTGTGGTCCCTTGAATGTTCAAAGATGCCCTTCCGCTTATTTGGGGTCATCAAATTATTTTTATTCTCAATTCTAAACTATTCAAATTAATCATCAAGACTATGAAATTATGGAAGTCTACCTGAAGGGCCACCTGTGGTAAGTTCTATATAAATTTTGGGTTTTATTTGACAAATATTATTATATAATTAAAAAAAAATCCTGAATAATTTTATTTTTTAAAAACTGCAGGGTTTTGTCAAAATTGTGACATCAATAGCCCAACGAATGAAAAAATGTGGGATGAGGTTGTTGTACTCATGATGCTTTTTTCGTCGTAATGACAATGAACATTGTCTCCACTTCGTTAGAAATTTGATGAAAGTTCAGTTTATTTTTGACAATTTCAAATAGGCTCGCTATTTTGCAACCCTTATTTTTTGTCTTTGCGAAACAACAATAAGCATAAGATAGCAACCCGCAAACAACTAATTCTAGCTCTAATACCATGAAAAGATTAACAAGATCTAAAAGTTAGAATGCAAGCACAATATCAATGGAAATCAATCTAGTGTATCAATATTTCTGTAGATTGCTCAAGGATTATGATAACAAATCCTTCAATAAGTAGGCAAGGAGGAGGTGAGATGGCCGGTCGGACACAATCACTAACTAACCTTGCAAGCATGCGACACTTGTATCTCACTTGATAAGTGTAAGAGAAAGTGGTAGGTGTCCATGCACAAAGTGTCTCCACAAGGGAGGACACATGTCTACACCACATGAGGTGAGATGACTAACTCAACTAGGCTTTAAGTAAACTTAAATTAAGTGTGAAAAGGTCAAACCTAGTCTTAACTAGTTTGGTAATAACCTTGTTTACAGTAACACATTTAACGGGTATGAGTACCCTTGTGAATTATTGCAGGAGATTTTTATTGGTTGAGTACCTATGCATTCCTTGTGGAATATATTGTTGGTTATTTGAAGGATGTAAGTGTTGGGTATGACTACCCATGTGTTCTTGGAGACATATTTGGGTATTGTTGAGCGTTGTTTTGACACAAGCCAACTTGCCAGGATCTCGAGATTTGATTTTCCTCTCTTGAAAGAATAATGGGGTTATTCCCAAGGTTCTCCATGGCCAGGTCACAACCTGCTTTGTTACCCAGTTGAAGATAAATGTGAATGTTCAAGAGGAGGCCTTTGCTGGTTCGTTCAAGACATCAAACTGCAAAACACTTTAGTTCTCTTTTGGTATTTTCTGTTTTAACATATACGGGTGTTGTAAATAAAATGCAATTTTATGTTTTCAAAATATGGATTTTCAGAATTTAAAGACAGAATTTAAAGAGAGAATATAGTAACGAGAAGTAAAACAAATTACTAAAAATGAAATCCTACGGACATAAACCGTTGTAAAATCCTTCCTTGCGAATTGAATGATGAGAGATATTTGGAGTAAACCCACGAGGCATAAATCAGACCAAGTCACAATTCACTACCCCAAAAATTCAAGCGTTTGGAGAGAAGACGTATTCACTCATGCAAGATATTCAAAATTGATCAAATCGTGAAGCCACCAAGATGTGCGCACCCACAAGACAGATTTATCATTAAGCCCAAAGATGATCTCTTCCACGCATTCGTCACAACAAGGTAAAGCAAACAACAAAAAAATCCAACTAAAATAAAATGCGAATTCAAAGCACAATAAACAAGAGGCTCTCTAAAAATAATGAATAATGCAAGCATACATTCAATAATTTCGCATAGGTAGCAGCAATTCACACACCATGAATGAAGCACCAAATGTATATCTTTATTGTATTAAGATTTTGACCCTTTACATTTCTTTTGTGATTACAATATATAGAATTTGATCCATAACTCTAAATTCCAAATTTAGGGCATCAAAGACAAAAAATAATTTAAACTATAACTTTACTGGAAGGGAAACTATTCTTAACTGACACTAGATAACTTGCATGGATTTGTGAACCCATTTACAATCAGTTTGCCCATGTAAGGAGGGTCAAACTCACCAAGAAGAAAGAGAAAAGAAGAAGGAGTTTCTTCAGAAAACTCAAAGTCTTCTTCTTGTTTCTGGAAGTCTTTCTTGGAATCTTCATCTAGAAGCTCATCTGACGATGGAGACTGATAGGGAACCCTTAGTTCTTTTAGAACAAAATCAAGCTAACCATCAATTAGATCTGGAGTTCAACTGGTGTGGAAAAATGTGATCTCACTGGAAACACCCAATTTTTTTGGACCCCGACCTCAGCTCTAAAAATTTTTATTGTCAAAATTTATAATTGTTTTATCATCAGACATTGGCCCGAAGTTTAGAATTGTTGGAGGCTGAAGAGGCCGAAATATCTAGAAGGCCAAAAGGCCAAAAATCTGGCAAGGCCAGAAGGGCTAAAAAATTGATAGGGCCGAAAGGCCAAAAATATGGAAGGCCGAAAGGCTAAAGGGTTGAATCATTTCGGGGGCCGAAAGGCCAAAAGGCCAAAAAATGCTTCAGGGAAATCTTAAGTGTTGGAGATTTCTTCTTCGAGACTGCCTTGTAGTCTGATGAGTCAATTTGGAAATACCTTAGGGTGGGCCGCCCGGAGCCTTTGTATGATCTCCTAAATTTCATTTTAGTTTATCTCTTTCCTCTTTTCCCTGTTAACCCTCCGTTCCTACTTTTCTTTAAAGGTAGATAGCTTGGAAGCGAAGAATTGGATTTCTTCTACGTGATTTCTCATCTTCATCATTTCTTCCTTCAAATAGAAAAACTGTTGCAGGGCTTCCTTAGTCCCTATACTTTCCATAATGTCCTTGAATTGTTGGATCACCTCTTTGGATGGTCGTAAGATGTGCTTATCTTCATCCCGGTATAAGTCCAGGCCGATCCCTGTAAAGAAGATATTTACTTCTTCTACCCATTCCAATACCTCCTTCTGCTTATCCAATATGGAAGCTTGAGATTTCTCATAAATACCAATTATCTTGGTTATGCGCTTAATCCATGTCTCAAATTTGTCCAACTCCTCACCCTCATATATTTTTACCAGGATTTGGATACTCTATTTTCAGATGATCTGTAAATCTTGGCGGGTTGCTCTCCATTTGCTGGCCTCTAATTCCAAGCCACCATCCTCTATCATTAAATCTATCAAATTCATAGCCTCTATTAGGATAACCCTGTAAGGTTTGAATATCTTCTTGATGGCCCCTTCCCCATACTGCTCAAATTCCTCCTTCCAATCTACACTTGCTTTAATGAAGGAGGGAGTTAGACCTGCTGGTAAGTTTGGGGCATTTCTTTTATCCAACACTGCCTGTAGTGAGGCCTCCGAGCAGTTAGGGTCGATGGGACCAACCATTTTGTGGATGAACCTCTTCAAGGCTTCATTTTTTTTAGTCAAGGCCTTTATGGTCTCTTCATCTTTACTCATAAAACCTAGAGCATGTTTGAGCCCTAAGGCTGCTAGTGTCTTGCTCCCCTCCCTGTTGAGTTTCCCCAAATCTACTTCTTCAAATGTATAGTCTTCTAAAGTAGTTTGGGCTTGAGAGGTGCTGGCAGATGGGACCACAACTTGTGCCTTCTAGCATCCCCTAGTGTCCTGGGTGATATAAGACATTGTCTGTGTTGGTAATATGACTTCTACCTGATGAAAAATTGCCCCAAGAATGTTACATCCATGTTTTCCCCTTCATCTTCATCTGAGTAGGTTCTCCTCCTAGACTTGATCTCTTTGGTAAACCAGGTGGGTCTACTAGATGCAGTGACCAGCTCATATGGAGTAATCTAAAGGATTGAATCCAAATTCTGGGACCCTGGAGTCACCTCTTTATTGGGCCCCTCTTCTTGTTCTTGTCTTTGTTCCACTTTACTCTCTTTTCTCTAGTATTCTTCTTCTTCTCCCCTTTCTTCTTTGGCCTGGTCTCCCTCTTGCATTGCCTCCTCTTGTTTTTCCTGACCTTTGTCTTCTTCTCCCAAGAAATTAATTGAGGCTTTGGTATTGAGACCAGTCATACCCGCCACTGTGGTTTTGAGGGCTGATGTAGCCTCTCTGGTTACCGATCCTCTTAGTGTCGGGATGTGGCAAGTCAAAGGGCTTGGCGGCAGTGGAGTAGGTGTTGGGAAATTTGGGATTGGAAATGGAAGAGTATTTGGTGGAGTTATGGGGAATGGGGGTGGAGTAGGAATAAGAGGTGGGATAGTAGTTGGTAGAGTGGGGATGTGAAGGGGTGTTGTAATAGTATGGGTTCTTGGGGTAGGTTCACTGGTTCACCCCTTGAGTTATTGGAGACTCTTCATCCCCAGACCCTTGATCCGCCTTAGAATTATCTCCCATCTTGGGTGTATTTGGATTTGGATTAGTAAATTGAATAGGAGGTGGAGTCAAGATAACCTATGGTTGAAAAAGAGAAGGACCACCTACCTCATGTCTAATTTTATACCTTGGTGTATCCTGGCCCTAGTTTGAAAAACCCTCTAGACCCTCAAAGGCTTACATCTGGAACTCATCTGATCCTAGAGCATCAAAGAGGTTATCTTGCTCTTTAGGGTCCTCTTGGTGCTTTTTACTAGCCTTCTTTTCTCTTATTTTTTGAGACCTCATCCTTTTAAATAGAGGAACATCTTCCTCCTCCTCCTCTTGCGGGTCCTCCTGTACAGTTTCTAATTGCGGAGGTGTAGAAGTTTTCTTTCTCTTGTATGTCTTCTTCCCCTTTCCGGTGACAGGAGGGGATTGTCCCAAAGTAGAAGGTCCCTCATCTAGTGCAACCTGTGCTTTCCCTATGGGAGGATCTATCTGTTTGGTCATTCTTTTTTTAGGAGCCTTGGGCCTTGGGTTTGACCCGTACTCTATTGCCCTTTCATGACCATACACCATGCTTGGTTTCTGTGACGGTGCCTTCTTGTATTGGGGCACTATGTTTATCTCTTTGTACTATTTATCTGCCTTCTTGTGGGGATCCATCAATGTCCTTATAGGTATTAGGCTCATTTTTTAGGTCCTCTTGATCCATTCTTCCATTGTTCTCAATACGTGTCTTTCCCAAAAATTTATATCATCATTCTCATCTTTGTCAATCTCTGCGTTCATGATGGGTTGGTCATATATTTTTTCATCTGTATAGATGGCCTCCGGGACTTCTTCTAAGTCATATTCCCAAAATTTTGGGGGAATGAGGGTCTTTATGACTTCCTTAGCCAAGGTAAGAGTCATCCTGCAATAATCCCAAATTCTGACCTCATGATCCTCTACGCAGTTCATCTAGTGATCCTCCAAGTGTGGTTCATGATTGTAAAACTTGCCAATGATGTGGCTGTATGTACTAATAGGATCAAACTAGGGCCGTACTATGCTGTAGAGCTATAGGGGGTAGTCATCCCACTCGAAGGATAAATATTTATAGACCTTCATGTATTTTAGGGTATAAGGCCCTAGTGAAATGGGAAAATCCCAGCAGTGCTTCTTCTTGTGTTTGATATGTTCATAGGCATCTACGAGCTACCGGGCCATTTCCAAAATGATTATCCAATTAGATGGATATCAAGGCAACTTCTTTAGATTCACCATTGATCTCGCTATCCAAATGTATGTGAAGGTTCTGAATTGCATGTAATAGGCACCTATGGCCCTCACCTTGGCTGCTGCTTCCTCTGACATCCTTTTCACAAAATCACCCTCACTAGATCAGATGATTGCAAAAATGAAGGCATCATTGACTATTCGGTAGTCTGGGCTATCCTCAGACATTTTTTCCCTTTTCATCAATTGGGGGCATACGATGTGAGGCCATGCATTGGGATCATTTAGGCTTCCTCTCTTTACAAGCCTTGGGTAATCTGCCCTTGCTACTAGTAGGTACACCACATAAGTACTCATATAGAACTTAGGGTTGTGTTTCACTGCCACGAGTTGTTCATCCAACTTGTGACTAATGATGGTTCCCCAGTCGAACCTAGACCTGTAGCCCCTGAGTCTTTCTATTAGGAGAATCATCCAATTCTCTAGTTGGAATGATTGTGGTAACCCATATACTCTGCTTATCATTGTTATTGCTGCCTTGATGTCATCTTTCATGTATCCTCTCCTCAAGTCTATTTTGTCTAGCTCTTTTTTGGGGAGTGGTTTCTCTAGGTAGTGATTATTAACTATTTCATAAGCCTCCTCCCCTTTGTTTCTGAACCATAAGTTTCCTTTTTCTACGAAGAAGTCATAGAACTTTCCCATGATTTTGTGGAGGTGGAAAAAATCTTCTATGACATCAAGCCGGATATCCAGTACTGTTTGGCTCTCTGTATTCTGAACCACCCTCTTGTCAGAGTTGTAATGATTGGTCAAGAACATGATTAGTTTAGGTGAAGATATGGCTACTAGGTGGGCTGCTACACTAACTAGTCTTGCTAATACCAGGGAGGTACAATCCTCTGATCTCCTGGCTGGTTGGCCACATCTTTTAAGGAAGTCATCCCAATCCACGTTCCCGATATCAGTGTCAGTAATCTCACTATGCTTGTTGCTAATCTTTGAAGGGGGAGTGTTCCCCTTGTATTGGTACTTCATGGGTGAAGTAATCTTTTTCTCAGGTATTCTTGTAATAAAACATACAAGTATCAGTATCTTATTTGGAGAACAAATTGAAAGAAAGCTGACTAAAATAAGAAAACATAGAAAACTCTCAAATTCACCGAGAATGCAGTTTTTTTGCACTTTCGGGGTTTCAAACAGTGAAGAATGTATCAGAGGCCAAAAATGCTGAAAGTGCGAAAAGTCATCATTCATAGTGAGTTTGTTTCGGACCTTTCGGTATCTAAAAGTCTAAAAGTTTTGCGGATGCCAAAAATCCTGAAGCTTGAAGACTAGGATTCAGAGACTTAGACTTGTCAGGATTTTGGGACTTTTGGGGGTTTGAAATGCTGAAAAGTCTGAACCTCTGAAACAACAATGAGGGACAATACTTTCAGGGATTTGGACTTGTCAGGGTTTCAGATGTTTTGGAGGTCTGAAACACCAAAAGGGCCAGATCTCCAACAACAAGACAGATGACCAAGACCTAGTTTTTGGCCTTTCAGAGGCTAAAAACCTATGACAAAGGTCGCAACCCAAAAAAAACTAACAAAAAAAACCTAGAAAAAAAACTTGACTCGACACGAACATACCCTTTCTAAAACAAAAGCACCCACATGCCCCCTTAGAGACCAGGTGAGAAAGAAATCCAAAATGCCCTAGGTCAAAAAAGTGCTAGGGAAAAGAAAAAACCCTAAAACTTTAAACAAAAACCAGGAGGAGAAAGAGAACAAGAGGCAGCAAACAAGACCTACCTCAGAGGGTCTAGGAGCAGGGAGGATGACACAACGAAGCCAGAGGTGCATGTGTACAGTCAAGCCTAGGGCTAAAGATGAAAAATGCAGAAGCTATGAGCTCTCAAAAAAAATTAAAATCGAGGATGCAAAGTGTTTTCAAATTGGGGCCTTCACAACTTATAACCTATGGATCTCAATGTCAGTGCTTTTGGTGGTTTTGGTGTTCGAAAAACTAAAAGTGCAAAGGTAGACACCTTCAGACTTTTGGTGTTTTTGGATGCCGAAAACACTGAAAGAACTGACTTTTAGCCTTTTAGCCATTTCAGTGTTTCGGAGTACCAAGGTCCCTGAAATGCTGAAAGGGCCAAAAGGCCAGAAAAGGGTTTTCTTCTTAATATCATGCTGAAACCTATTATTCTAAAGCTGATCGAGCAAGGACTCAAAGGGGCAAACTAGACCAAAAACCACAAAGCAAAAAAAAGGGGGGTCCCCATGGTCTGAGGACCAATGAAATGGGGTGTGTGTTGTGGACCCACAACAAATAGCCCGACAAAAGGAGGAATGACCAAGGCATTTCTCTATCAACGAATTTCAATTTGAGGTTTTCTACTAGTTCCTGGTGTGTGTTCATGTGTATTTATTCCATGACCCTTGATTATGGTAACCAGAACATTTGTTAGTTGCTCCCAACCTTCTCCAAGTAGACTAGGGCTTCCTAGAAAGAGCTTTGCTGCCAGTCAGGCATTCATAGCCCCGAAAAAGTTTTCCCCAAATCCCAAGTATAACCTTGGTCTACTACTAGTCAAGCATTCATAGCCCTAGTAGAGGCTTCCATAGTCGCCCAAGTCTATTTTGTCTGCTAGGCTATGGATTTCTTTCTCTTGAGAGTACTATCTTTTGGACAGTCATTTTATTTCTTTTGTGTGCTTTTGAGATATGTTAATCTCCTGGATGTTTGTGTACTTTCTCACCCGGTGTGTTCAGGTCCATAACAATGAAATTTTATTTTCGTATTTGATCTGATCCAGGCAACGATTATGCTATGTCACCCAGATTTCACACTTGTGTCCTCTTTGGGACACTTTTCTTCTTGTGTGCTTTCTTTTCTTCTCTCTCCAGCTATTCTCTTTTTCTTTTTCCACTGCCTTTGCATTCATTCAAACTTGGGTTCTGGGATTGGTGGGTAACCAAATCTACACACTAGTGTCATTCACAATTGTCAAATGTTCAAGGAACCATTGCTCTTTTAGTGTTTCCTTTTAGTGTATTTCATGATCAGGATGACCAAGACTTGAACTTCTTGTTGATCATTGATAGTTGTCATCACTTCACCTTTTGGAGAATGTTCTTTGCGTTGCACATTTCTTTTGGAGAATTGACTGAGAAATAACCTTGCATTGATTTATGGACTACCTTGGAATGGATCCAAGAACACACCGGCCCAAAAAAAAAAACAAGCCCCAACAAAAGAAAGGAAGAAAGGTCTGACGGCGAGGGCGACAAAGAGAAAAGAAAAAAGAGAAAAGAAAGGAAAGAACTGAAGAAACAAAAAGGGGGACTATGGTACAAGGGAAAGAAGGTAGTCCCACTTAGGATTCAAAGTAATGTTTGAGGAATTTCCCATTGACTGGAAATGGGGTCAACTCTCCATTCAACGTGCTGATCCTATAAGTGTTTTCCCCCAGGATCTCTAATATTTGATAAGGGCCTGTCCATAATCTTTGGAACTTGGTGTGGCTACCCAGATTTTCTTTTGCCTTATCCCACATGAGGACAAGGTCAGAGATCCTGAATACTTTAACAGTGGCTCTCTTGTCAAACCACCTCTTGAATATGGCTTGATATTTTGATACATGTTCCAGAGCCGATGTTCTCTTCTCCTCTAAGTTAAGGAGATTCATGAGCCGCACTTGGATTCAATCTTCTCCTCCCACATATTGGTCCATGAATGTGAGGACTGGGATTTTTAAGTTCATAGGGAAGACCGGTTTCAAGCCATAGACTAGCTGATATGGAGATCTCCCTAGGGAATTTTTTATCCTTACGCGATTAGTCCACAAAGCGTACTTCAATTGTGCGTGCCAATCCCTGGGGTTGTCGTCTAGGAGGTGCTTGATCACTGTCATTAAGTTCTTATTGGTAGACTCTACTACACCATTTCTTTACAGATAGTAATTTGAAGAAAACTTGAGGATTACCTAGTTCTTGAAGGCCCATTGCATCAGCGAGGCTGAAGAAAAAGAGGGAGCATTATCACATACCAGATAAAATGGAATTCCAAACGTGGTTATGATGTGTTCCTCTAGGAATCTAGTTATGACCTCTGTGTTACAATTATTTAGCGCTTGAGCTTCCATCCAGCGTGTGCAGTAGTCAGTAGACATTAGGATGAACTTGTGTCCTACAGACGAAGGGGGGTTAATCATTCCAACAAAATCTAAGCCCCATTGGGCAAATAGGCGTA
The DNA here is from genome assembly GCA_018584345.1 of Thuja plicata. Lineage (NCBI taxonomy): Eukaryota > Viridiplantae > Streptophyta > Pinopsida > Cupressales > Cupressaceae > Thuja > Thuja plicata. Next base: position 303,859 of record MU225094.1, read on the forward strand.
CCTCGTATACTTGTTGTAAGGGAATTATGTGGTTTCTCTCTCAATTTGCACTGGTTTGGTAGGTGTGGCAAGATCTCACATGTTTGCTTGTGTCTCTGAATACTGTAGGCAAGAAATATCCTACCCTTAAGATTTGGTGAGCCATTGCGTGAGCTAACCCATGTCCCGTTCTGTATTTGTCATGGAAATTTTTTAGGATTTGCTTGGCCTCGAGTTTTTCCAAGCACCTTAGGTATAAGCCTTCATAATTGTATTTGTACACTTTCCCATTCTTCAACATGTAGGAGATACTCTTTATTCTCAAGGCTCTTCTCTGAGAACCACTCATTTCCTCTAGGAAATGGTTTTGCAACAGGTAATATACTATGTCTTGGTACCATACATCATTGATCACACCTTGATCAGTGTAGGTTTGGTGAACCATTCCTTCTTCAACCTTAGAGATCAGCTTCGTCAGGCCTTGGCCCCTTACTAGTTTCATTGGTTGGATTTCAAGGTCAAACTCTTGGAGGATGGACATCATTTTCCTCTCCGCTCTCCTAGCTCATTCTGCATCAAGAGGGACTTTACGACTGCATCTGGAACTACCCCAATAATTTTACTTCTCAAGATGTAGTGTTTGAATTTTTTCACTGCTTTGATGAGAGCAAAAGACTATTTATCTAGGTTTGGGTACCTGAGCTTGGCATCTTTTAAAGGGAAACTCATAAAATCTATGGGTCTTTCATCTTCATTGTTCTTCTTCTGTGTGAGGATACCTGCGCATGAGTGCTCAAATGCAAAAGAGTAAACCTTGAAAGGGATAGTATAGTCTGGGCTGACCAAGACCAGTGCTGTAGCAATGGCATTCTTAATCTCCTCAAATGATTTCTTGGCTAGGAGAGTCCATTCAACCTTGGCATCTTTCTTGAGCATGTCATTCAACAGTTTTACTATCTCTACAAAACCACTAATGAAATTCCTCACGAAGTTGATCTTCCCAAAGAAATATTTTAGCTCTTTGTGGCTGTGCGATGGTGTCAATTTTAGAATGGCTTCCACCCTTTCAGGATCTATGGCAATCCCCTTTTCTAAGATGATATGTCCCAAGAGTTTGCCTTCAGTTACCCCAAACACACATTTCTTGGGATTGAGGGAAATCCTGAATTCACTGTATCTTTGAAGGCATTTTCTGAGGTCACTTAGATGGTCAACTCTTTGTTTTGAGAAAACTGTGAGGTCATCCATATAGATGATAATGCACTTCCCAACTAGTCCTTTGAAAGCTATGTCCATTTCTCTCTGAAAAGTGGCCCCTGCGTTGTTTAGTCTGAAGGGCATCTGATGGTAGGTGAAGGTTCCCCATTTGGTTGTGAACACCATTTTCAACCTATCTTCCTCCTGCACCATCACTTGGTTGTAGCATGAATAACCATCTAGAAAGGACATCATTTAGGACCCATTGACCTTTTGTAGTACTTCATTGAGAGATGGGAGTAGGTAGTTGTCCATCTGAGAAGATTTTTTGAGGTTTCGAAAATCCATGCACAATCTAATCTCTCCAATTTTCTTTCTTAAGGGTACCAGGTTTGCAACCCATGTGGAATGTCAGATTGGAAAGATGATCCTGGCATCAAGCAACTTCTAAACCTCCTTTTGGATCAAGGGCTCCATGGTAGGGTTCATGGGTCTTTGCCACTTCCGAAAAGGCTTGGAGTCCATTTTTAGAGGGATGTTGTGTACTATGACTGAGGTGTCATATGTCATCAATTCTTCATAGCTCCATGCTATGACATCTCAATATTCAGTGAGGAATTGGACCATTTTTTCCTTTTCTTCTTTAGTTCCTACCTTTTTGATGTGGACCTCCCTAGGTTCCTCTTCTGTGCCAAGGTTATAGGTATCACATTCTTTACCATCTGGTGTTACATCTAGGTGTCTCCCTACTGCAGTCTTGTCACCGTCAAAAATCCTCTCTAGTTCTACCATCCCTTTGGGTATGGCATTAGTTCTCAGATTTATAACACCTTGATCATCAGGAGCTTTGTGTTTGAATGCTTCTTCACTTTCCCTTTCCTCGTTGATGATTTGTTTTTCAAACACACCGATGCACATGATGAACTCCAAAATGTGCTGATTGTCCTGGAAGACTTGAAAGTTAGTGACGTTGTCTGGAATGGCTAGAGCTGCGACAAGTTCAAATGAGAATTTCTTTATCTTGGATTTTTCCATTGGATGTAATGAACTGGCCGACATGGCCAAGGCATCAACGATGATGTTTCTTCTTCTTGGGATGGTTTTGATGTCAAAAGTGTCGAAGTCATTGATTAGGTCCCATGCTCTATTTTGGTAGGCTGAGAGCCTTTTGTCATTTTAAGTATACTAATTACAGATCTTCTTGACAACTAATTGAGAGTCAACTTCTACTGTCTGGATTCTTATTCCTTTCTCGTGTGCCAGGAGGAGTCCGTGGACCAATGCTTCATACTCTACAACATTGTTAGTGCACAAAAATTGCAACCTATAAGCGACATAGAAAGCTTACCTCTCGGGTTGATCAATTTGACTCCTACACCTACTCCCTGCTTACATTTTGAACCGTTGAAGCACAATTTCCATATCTGGGGTTGCTTGGTAGGATTGGTTTTGGCTGATTTTCTCTTTAGAGGGTCCTAGGTTTTATGTCTCCACCCTTTCTCCCCATCACTGTCAGAAGAGGTTGATTCTCCCATACCTTGGGTATTCCTAGGTCTGGTGATCTTGACACTTTCACCACCCTTATCTTCTAGAATCCCTTTTATAAGGGGGTATGCTCCATCATCAGAGGTACTCCACTGACTAAGTATGTTTGAGGCTAGGCCTCTGTCATCAGAATCTGACCCACTATCCTGACCTTGGCTTGGGGTGATTATAGGAATTGGGACATCTACCTTTGGTGGGATATTATCCTTGTCCTTGGTCTCAAGGATGTCCCCTTTTAATGTAGGGGTCTCTGATAGCTTACTTGACAAGGTGATTTGGCTCAATACCCTTGATAATGCTTCCTAGGAACTGGGGCATGTAAACTCAGAATGGCTAGCTTGGTGTAATCGACATTACCTTGGTAGTAACAAAATGTTAGGATTTGTGTCTCATCCCAAGTGTTGTAGGCTGACCGTAGTGCTATTGATGAAGTGTTGGAAGATGTCATCATCGATATCTGACTCCAAGAGACCCAGAATGGGGCTATGGTCCAATTCTAGGTCCTCTCAGATTTGGAACATGAGGATGTCATCCATATGATAAGTACCCAGGTCTGTCTGGGTGAACATGACTTCATTCAGGGCATTGTACTCAGTGATCATCTCTCTCAATTTATGCTCTACATCAATCTTGATCTGGTTGTTCAGGCCTCTCCATGGTAGCCACAGCTGGGTGAAATATATGGAAAGCCAACCCCTCAGGCACTTGGTCCATTCTTGACTTAACAACATCCCATAAGTTTCAGGTATGTGTACTATATGTACACCAATGCACTCTTTTATTCTGGGATATGCCACCAATTAGATGTGTACATCTTTAAGCACATCGATTATCTTGACCTCAGTTTTATCCAATTGCATGACCACTCGGTTTGTTACTTGGGGCACCATCCCCAACTTCTGACAAATAGATAGGGGCATGACGTTGCATGAAGCTCCTAAATCAATCAAGAAATTGTGTAAGTTCTTTCCAAACATCTTTAGAATAAGTAAGAATGGTGGGACCTCCATCCTATCTTTGAACATAGCGGGGAAAGCCTCAGATGTGTTGATGCTGGATGTAGGTGCCCTTGTATTGTTGGTGGATGAGCCAGGTTTCGAGTGGTCCAAAGATCTTAGAAGGGCCTCTTTCTGAGATGGGAAACCTTGCAGTAGTTTGAACATATATATGCTCACTTTGGTTTTCTTCAACTCATCAACTGCGCTGTATTTGTCACTTGACCATGCTGCACCCATTGTTGTAGGAGGTGTAGGACCATTCAGGCCTTTAGGAGGCAAGGGATTGTTACTAGCCTGAGGATTTGGTGGGGTTGGTTGTTTGCCTGGGGGAATACCATCTGTGAGAGGCTCCTTTCTACTTTGAAGATTGTATGAGTTTCTTTGATCATTTTGGAAAGTGTGTACTTTGGAATACTCAAGTTCATTTTCCCTCTGGAGGGGAAACACAAACTCGTCTTACCCTTCAAAGGCACCCAAACCTTCCTCCTTTCTAGACTCATAGGAATCAAACACCATAGCATTGAATTGCATAGGAGGCTCTTTTGGATTCCAGATGTAATGATCATGGGAGTTTCTAACATACCCATCATTGCCTTGGTGTGAATTTGGAGCCCCGACAATATTAGCCTCTGATGCTTCGTAAGCATTGGCATTGTCTACTGGGATGCTGCCATTATTGGGTCTAGTGTTCCATGACCTGCTTGGTCTTTGCTTGCCAAATGTCTTATCCTATGTATTTCCATTGTTGTTATTGTATGTGTTGAAATTATGGTTTGGATTTTGAGGATATGTATTTGGACCGGTAGGTACCTGTTGATACCCACCTTGATTCTGAGATGGATTCAACTTCATCCGAGTGAGCTCGTTGGCGAGTTGGGATAATGTCTTCTTCATGGCATCTAGTTTAGAGGCCATGAGAGTATCAGGCTCTGTTTGGGGCACAACTCTCTATTCCAAAAATGCTGTCTTGTGAGCCTCATAACCCGGATAAGTAATAGATGGGGGTGTGGCTACAAATGGTTGCACCGGAATGGGGTTCAACATAGGCATGTGAGTGGCCGGAGCTTTATTGTTTGTTGCAAATGGATGTGGGATAGCAAGGTTATTCATGATAGGTATCACTGCATAACTCCCTTCTTGTGGGTCCATCTGCTAGGTGAACATGATGGCCTCATTGTACACATTTTCCATCGTGTCTCTATCTGCCGGGGGAAGCCTCCTCAGAAAGATTGAGGTAAAAGGATCCAATGAGTTTAAGTAAACTTGTATGACAGCCTCTTCTAGTATGGTGTAAGGAGATTCAAAATTCTGATGCATCTTGTGAAAATGATGGTTGAACATAGCGATAGGCTCCTTAGGATCTTTCCTCGTGGTAATGAACTGGTGATGTATAGTGGCCGGATCCACATAAATTTTGAATTGATTGAGGAACTTGGTCTCGAACTCATTCCATGTGGAAATAGATCCTAGTGGTAAATTCAAGTACCAATTGTAAGTGAATTCACCCAAAGTGTATGAGAATAGACGACAAACAATGTCTGGGTGGGTGATCTCTTTATGGTTGCAAATTTCTTTGAAGGTGCGGATGTGTTCTTCCACTGTCGTTGATTCGCCATATATAAACTGGGTGCAAAACTTCTCTGGATTTTTGGGTAACTCATGGAGCTTCTCAACAAAATTTAGGGGTGAGCTTGTTGTGTTGGGAAAAAAGGCCATTGGACGAGGTTGCTACAAATTTTGATTTTGCAAGTTTTGATTTTGCTTTATAGCTGCGATGATAGTCGGGGCAGCGATACATAATTACTGTTCAAAAGAATTATGAGACTCGGTAAGATGGGAAGAGGATTTTTCTTTGTTCTTTCCTTTGTTTTTGTGAGATTTATGATGATGGGTGAGTTCAAGGAACTCGCCTCTCTTCAAAGATGATCTAAGCACTCGCTCGAATCTCTCTGGAGAGAAAGATCCAATGTTATCCAACTTTTGAGTCTTGAGGCCCTCCTTCTAGCGCCACTTCTGTTGAGCATTGTTTTGACACAAGCCAACTTGCCAAGATCTTGAGATTCAATTTTCCTCTCTTGAAATAATAAAAGGGTTATTCCCAAGGTTCTTCGGGGTTGGGTCACAACCTGCTTGGTTACTTAGTTGAAGATAAATGTGAATGTTCAAGAGGAGGCCTTTGCTGGTTTGTTCAAGACATCAAACTACAAAAAAATTTAGTTCTCTTTTGTTATTTTCCATTTTAACATATATGGGTGTTGTAAATAAAATGCAATTTTGTGTTTTCAAAATGTGGATTTTCAGAATTTAGAGACAAAATTTAAAGAGAGAATAGAGTAACAAGAAGTTAAAAAAATTACTGAAAATGAAATCTTATAGACATAAACCATTGTAAAACCCTTCCTTGTGAATTGAATAATGAGAGATATTTGGAGTAAACCCACGAGGCATAAATCAGACCAAGTCACAATTCACTACCCCACATATGCAAGCGTTTGGAGAGAAGACGTATTCACTCGTGCAAAAAATTCAAAATTGATCAAATCGTGAAGCCACCAAGATGTGTGCACCCACGAGATAGATTTATCGTTAAGCCTAAAGATGATCTCTTCCACGCATTCATCACAGAAAGGTAAAGAAAACAACAACAAACTCCAACTCAAAGAAAATGCGATTTCGAAACACAATAAACAAGAGGCTCTCTGAAAATAATGAATAATGCAAGCATAAATTTAATAATTTTACATAGGTAGCAGCAATTCACACACCACAAATGAAGCACAAAATATATATCTTTATTGTATTAATATTTTGACCCTTTACATTTCTTTTGTGATTACAATATATAGAATTTGATCCATAACTCTGAATTCTGAATTTAGGGCATTAAAGAGAAAATAATTTAAACTAAAACTTTACTGGAAGGGAAACTATTCTTAACTGATACTAGATTTGCATGGATCTATGAACCCATTTACAATTAGTTTTCCCATGCAAGGAGGGTCAAACTCTCCAAGAAGAAAGAGAAAAGAAGAAGGGGTTTCTTCAGAAAACTCAGAGTCTTCTTCTTGTTTCTAGAAGTCTTTCTTGGAATCTTTATTTGGAAGCTCATCTAACGGTGGAGACCGATAGGGAACCCTTAGTTCTTTTAGAATGAAATCAAGCTAACCATCAATTAGATCTAGAGTTCAACTAGTGTGGAAAAAAGTGACCTCGCTGGAAACACCCAGTTTTTTCGAACCCCAACCTCAACTTTGAAAATTTTTAGTGTCAAAATTTATAAGTGTTTTATCATCAGACATTGCCCCGAAGTTTGGACTTGTCAGACACTGAAGAGGCCAAAATATCTAGAAGGTCGAAAGGCCAAGAATCTAGCTAGGCCAAAAGGGCTGAAAAATTGATAGGGCCGAAAGGCCAAAAATCCTGGAAGCTCGAAAGGCCAAAGGGTTGAATCATTTCGGGGGGCCAAAAGGTCGAAAGTCTGAAAACTGCTTCAGGGAAATCTTAAGTGTTGGAGATTTCTTCTATGGGACCATCTTGTGGTCTGATGGGTCAATTTGGAAATACCTTAGGGTGGGCAGCCCGAAGCCTTTGTATGATCTCTTGAATTTCCTCATAGTTTATCTCTTTTCTCTTTGCCCTGTTAACCCTTCGTTCCTGCTTTTCTTTAAAGGCAGTTAGCTCAGAAGTGAAGAATTGGATTTTTCTACGTGATTTCTCATCTTCTTTATTTCTTCCTTTGAATAGAAAAACTATTGTAGGGCTTCCTTAGTCCCTGTACCTGCCATAATGTCCTTGAATTGTTGGATCACCTCTTTGGATGGTTGTAAGATGTACTTATCTTCATCCCGGTATAAGTCCAGGCTGATCCCCGTAAAGAAGATATCTACTTCTTCTACCCATTCCAATACCTCCTTCTGCTTATCCAATATGGAAGCTTGAGATTTCTCATAAATACCATTTATCTTGGTCATGCGCTTAATCCATGTCTCAAATTTGTCCAGCTCCTCACCCTCATATATTTTTACCAGGATTTGTAAGCGCTATTTTCTGATGATCTGTAAATCTTGGAGGGTGGCTCTCCATTTGTTGGTCTTTGATTCCAAGCCACCATCCTCTATCATTAAATCTATCAAATTCATAGCCTCTATTAGGATAACCCTGTAAGGTTTGAATATCTGCTTGATGTCCCCTTCCCCATATTGCTCAAAATCCTCCTTCCAATCTGCACTTGCTTTAATGAAGGAGGGAGTTAGACTTGCTGGTAAGTTTGGGGCATTTTTTTTATCCAACACTGCCTGTAGTGAGGCTTCCGAGAAGTTAGGGCCGATGGGACCAACCATTTTGTGGACAAACCTCTTCAAGGCTTCATTTTCTTTAGTTAAGGCCTTTATGGTCTCTTCATCTTTACTCATAAAACCTAGAGCATGTTTGAGCCCTAAGGCTGTTAGTGTCTTGCTCCCCTCCCTGGTAGGTTCCTCCAAATCTACTTCTTGAAATGTATAGTCTTCTGAAGTATTTTGGGCTTGAGAGGTGCTGGCGGATGGGACTGCAACCTGTCCCTTCTAGCGTCCCCTAGTGTCCTAGGTGACACAGGACATTGTCTGTGCTGGTAATATGACTTCTGCCTGATGAAAAACTTGCCCCAAGAATGTTACATCCATGTTTTCTCCTTCATCTTCATCTGAGTAGGTTCTCCTTCTAGACTTGGGGTGCAAGCACAAAGTTGAGTGCCAATTCTGCAGAAGTCTGCGGCCAAAAAAAATTGGCAAATAGAAATGGGCACCTGTATTTTAAGAAATAGGTGCCCATTATGGTTCAGGTGCCCAAGCCGTAAATGTAAAATGGGCGCTTGTTTTAAAAATGGGCACCCGTTTTGGTTCGGGTGCCCGTGCCAAAACAGGCACCTGTTTTGTAAAAAATGGTCACCCATTTTTTAAAACTATTTAAAATTTATTTTAAACCATTTTTAAGTCATTTTCACAATTGCAAAATGTGATTACGTTTTGCTCTGGACAGGTGCCCATTTTTGAGAGCTATCACCGACCCCCCTGCTACCATTTTCCCGACTACAGGTACATATTATTGTTTATTATTATTTTTTTATTAAAAATATTTTTTTATTGTTATTTTTAATTAGTTTAATGTTAAAAAATGTTCATTATGTTTATTGTTTACTGTTTAATGTTTAAAGTTTTTTTTAAATAGGATTAAAATAAATTGTTATATTTAGTTTTAAATTTTAATTTGTAATTTATTTTAGAAAACTAAGTAGAAAACTTATTTAATCCTAGGTAGAAAACTAAAACTAAAACTAAAACCTAAACCTAATGACAACTGAAACAAGAAACCCTAGGTAGAAAAATAAAACCTAAACACAA
>MU225094.1:335318-349841 GCA_018584345.1 Thuja plicata
TGTGTGTATCTATATGTACACACACACACACACACACACACACACACACACACACACACACACACACACACACACACACACACTCTAAACTTTCTTGAAGAAGAGTAGTATAAATAGTATTTTAACTAGTGTTCTATTATTGGTTCTCAGTTGTGTTGAAATTATTGATAAGTTATTACTTGGTAGTCTCAAATTAGGATTTCTCTTATCATTTATACCAAATATATTAAGGATATAGTTTGGCTTATGAAAACACATTTTTTCTTTTTGTGTGATTCATTTTGATTGGGTCTTGTAAGGCAAGATTAATTTTTTATAGATAAGTCAAATTGATAGAAGGGTTTTATTTTTTATTATTAAAGAAGAGCATGATATTAAAATTCCCAACACATTTATGTAAGGTAGAAAACACTCAAAGTTCCTAACAGGTCAAGTTATCCAACAGAAAGATACAAATATCATTCTGAATTTTCACTCCGTTTCCCAATGGAAAGAAGGCAACAATCATTCACACCCTAAAAAGATAAACTCTCAAAAACTTACATCCTTATGTATTTTCATTTTCACGCAGTAGAATTAGTAGTAGGAGTAAGAGTAGGAAGTTAGTTCATTTCCAAAACCTTCATTGCAGTTTGAAATAGATCAAGGAAGAGTATTAAAATAATTGATTTAATAAATCCTACACAAGTGCATGGAGTCTACTTATTAATCAATAATTAATTTTAAGAAAAGTAAACAACCAGGTGTGCAAGGGCATAAAGTGCATGGGGATTTAATTATATTGATTAATCTTGTTTGTTGCCTAGAATAAATGTTAAACATGATCATAGAACTTCACATATTCTTAGGGTTTAGCGATTTGTGGATTTGACAACCAACATATACTATGGAAGATTGTGATATCACTACGAGGATTCAACTATTTAGTTTTTAAGTCAAACTTATGGAGCCTTCTTTCACGAGTAGTGGTTGACAAGAACAAATCTTTCATGAGAATGAATGGAACACTTAGAACTCATTAAATCTAGGCGATGCTCATAGGTGTGATGTATGCCAGTACTTCTTGAGAGGTCACCCATCCTAGTACCAGTCCATCTCAAGTGCACTTAACCATAAATTTTCCTCCAATGTTAAGCCCACATTTCTTGAAAACCTATTTCTTAACATTCCTTTGTATGGAAGATGCTTATAAGATTCTCTTAATTGAGGAGAATTGTGATTGGTTAACTAGAGAGTAGCCCAATTTTATTCCTATGTATACTCTTCTTAAGAGACATACTTTGATGACTCATTCTTCCAAGGGAAAGGGTAAGAACAAGAAGAATCCAAAGGTAGACTTGTCTATTGGTGTTTAGTCTCCCTCCAAGCCTAATGAAGAATGATTAGAAGCCTTATCCTCCTACTCCTCCTCTTTCTAATTTAGGACAACCATATTCTAGGTCTACGAAAACAATTAGGAGAGTTATTCCTTTTTTGGAAAATGAGGATATAGTGATGCACATTTTTTCTCAAGGATAGAAACATTGGAGGAAGCTATGAGGAAGCACAATATTACCATTCCTAACTCTTATTACTTGGGAAAAGGGAAATATCTTTTAGCTATGGATTTATCCTCTACTAGTTCCAATTGGACTCTTGATTTTGGTGCCTCTTATCACATGACTTATCATATGGATCTTCTTGATTCTCTTTTTGAAATTCTTACTTCACATATTTCTATTGGAAACTCCTCTGAGGTTCTAGTTTTGGGGACAAGATCAGTCTCATTACATGATGGTAGAATTGATAATCTTCTTCTTGTATGTGATATTTAATAAAATCTACTTTTCATCTATCAAATTTACCATCATGGTGTTGTAAGAACTTTTGACTTAACTCTTACTGATGTGACTTTTGAAGAGTTAAATGATATTTAGAAGGTCATATCTATAGAAACAATTAATCACACATTTCATTTGTATAGGTTTGATGTATTTGAGTCTTCACCAAGATCCTGCCTTATTTATCATGCATATTCTACAAGAAATATTTGGCATGGAAGGCTTGGACACTTGGATTATAGATATCTATAATATATGAGCACAAAGAACTTGGTGATTATTTTACCTAAAATCTCTTGTTCAAATGGAGTTTGTCAGGTTTGTGATCTTGGAAAACATAATAGGGATCTATTGCATACAATTATGGCCACAAGAGTTTTGAATAACTGAGATTTGGGTGCATAGTGACCTCATGTCATTCCCAACTCCATTTATTGGGGCCAAGTATGTGCTTAAGTTCATTGATGGCTTTTGTAGGTGAACGTGGGTGTACTTTTTGAAGTACAAGGATGAATTTCCTCAAATTTTCTTGATGTTGCTTGTACTTTTAGAGAAGTTAACAATACATTCCCTTTAGAATATTTGTATAGATAATGGGATGAGTATGTTAAGAAGACATTTTAGGAATTTTGGCATGCTGAAGGTATTATTCATCAACATAAAGTATCATACACTCCTTAATAGAATTGTGTGGTCAACCAAAGGAATAGAATCTAGAGGGAGATGGAAAATTGTATGCTACAACCTAGTTCTATGGCTCTAACTTTTTAGGTAGAGGATTTCAATTGTACCAACTACATTTGGAACCATAATCCTGATAGTGAAGTGCACAATATGATTTCCAAGGAGGTTGGATCTCATGGAAAGCCCTATATTTCCTACTTAAGATTATTTGGTAGTGATGCATGTACTTTAATTCTAGATGATATATGCAAATTAATGGAGAACAAGAGTAAGAAATTTATCTTTACTGTCTATTATGAGGGTGTGAAGGGTTATTATTTGTTTGACCCTTACAGTAAAGAGGTATTTATTCATCATTATGTTCATCTTCATTTAGTCTTTCACTATGAAGGATTCTTCATCATATGCCTCTCCCTCCCTTCATCCGAGTCCTTCTTTAGAGGATTCTTTTCTTTGGGAGGATAATGATGATGATGATGATTCTAATGAATGTTGTTCCTAATGCTAATTTTTATGATGATTATGGTATTGATCTCATTTTCAAAATTGCTCTATCTTCTCCTCCAACTGTACTTGTACCTTGTTGACATTTATGGATTTGCACAGTTCTTCAAGATGTTGGTGCTTGGCCAAACAATTGTCTCAGAAACACATAGCATTGGATTTCTATTTCAAGATTGGACACCCTAAATGGTTTCTTAGTAGATTATTTAGTCTCATTTAATTATCGACCAGGGACGTAAACTTGGAATGGTGTTCACAAAGTATATGCTTCAAAATCCCTTGATTCTCATGGCTAAACCTATGGAATCAAAATACATTATGCTTCAGGAATCTATGCTATCTCAATTGAATACAATTATTCTATGAAAACAATAATCACAAGTAGGGGTTACTCTGCTCGCCTATGCTGTAGGAACAGTGCACCAGTTCTGTTACTAGTGGCTGCAGAAACAACAGAGTTCTATCTTCTTCTTAATGAGCAAAGAAATAACTTCTAATCTAATAAAATGATTCACTCACCAAGTGGGCCCCCTTGGATGAGTGAATAGAAATGCAATTACAATAAGAGACTGAAACTCAAATTTTGCACTCTATTCATTCATGGAGGAAAAATACTTGGAAAATAAACAGTGCTACAATATCAAATTCTATTCCAGAAATTACATCAATTAACTCTCTCCTTCCCCTGTGGATCTATAGAATTCCACTTATTTAAGGAGGAACTACACTACAACCTAAATCTAGGATCACTCCATTAATGAGGATCACTAATGGATACATCGTGCCCATAACAGAAATCTCAAACATAAATAGTAGGTCTTCAAGTTCCTCCCAGAATGTAGCATGTAGTGGTTCTAGATTTGCGCGCAGTGTCTTCTCAGGAACTGAACTGACTTGTTCCTCCACGAGAATTCTGTGACACGCCCATCTTTAACCACTTTACTTAATTCCTTGCTTATGCTGGCGCTTTTGAAGGTAATGAATGTCGTTGACCCTTTCAACACCATGCTGGAATTCTTGAATGTGCCATAACTTGACTCCTACAAAATGGTTAGTACACATGAATTCTGACGCATAAATATATTTTATCACTCAATAATAAGAAAGAAGTGTGATATTTCATTCAATTTTCTTGCACAACATTCGGCTACATGAAGGAAACTACCCATAACATAGCATAGGGAAAAGGACTCTATTCAACATGCAATCACTTATATCCTGCAACTTCTATCCATTAGCTTTAAGAAAAATACATTATGTTTTCACCATCTATTTTACCTACTTATGTCCTTTCATATAAAAATATATAAAAAACCATAAGTTTAAAGTCTTTTGCTTCTGAAAACACTAAAAAAGGAAAGTAAACACATGGAAAAGATGGCCTTTTGGGAGGCTCATCAATCCCCCCAACTGCACTATTGCTGGTCCCTAGCAATCATGAAGTTTCAGATCCTGGCTCTAAGCCTCAGGTCACCAAGGGTCTTCTCCGCTGGTTCATCCACAACATGATTAAAGTATCCATGGATTTTCTGAATTCTGTCCCACCTCTGTCTTTCCTTAACCATATCATGCTCTTCTGCATTCTCATTAACTGCTAGCAGCGGCTTTAGGAAGATTGGAGGTTGAAACCATAAGGGCATCCAATAATGTAGCTAGCGGCCCAACATTATAAACCATGGAACACGATGAGTAGAAAGGGTTAAATTTTGTGGATAATGGGGTTCCCTAATTTTTAAGTTATGGGGCATCCTCATCCATTGCTACCTACAAGCTACAACTGCAGCCTTAACATCCTGTGAAGAATGTTGTTCCCAATCTGCATACCCCTGTTCTCTGACTAGAAGAACCTTGTGAGACCCACTAGGATTCATTGTGATTGAAATCCAGTCAAGGAATGTCCGCCTAGAGGTTTGAACTTTAGGCCTTAGCATAAGGGGTGTGTCAACCTCAATTCTTTGATATGGGATAGCCTGGTGCTCTTTGCTGATCTCATTTTGAATCCAGAAGATAACTGGCCTCAACTGCACATATCCTACATAAAGGAGTGAATTCCATTCTCTGTTGTCAGGCACAACTAGATTGTGTAGATATAACTCACATAACCGATTCTTAATGGGCATAGGTGCTGACCGAAAGGCATCATAGAATTTGTGAGGTGTAGTAATGGAAGGATTTAATCCCTCAACAGTCCTTGTCAACTGAAAATTAACAAATTGTTCTTAAAGGAACAATGCATAAACTGGGGAAGGTGACCTACACGCCATTTCTGCAAGAATCAACTCTGTTATCTGCTCAATTCTCCTCTCCAATACTGTAATCTGATTTGTTTTTTTCTCAAGCTGACAAGCCTGCTCCTCAATTATCCTATTTAATTTCTCTATCTCTAGTTCCCATTGTGATTTTTCCCAGGTGATATTCTGGTACAAACTTAATCCTGCTGCTAATGGTGTGGATAAATCTGAGGGTGGCATGGGTCCTTGCTAAAGGACATTAATCCACTCAGATACAACTTGAGGGATTCTTACTTTCTCCACTTTAGTGAAAGTAGCTCCTTTCCCCTTGTCACAAGTGACAAGGGTTTTTATCGAATTATTCACTTGGGATGATTCGACTGCCTTGGCTAATGTATCCAATCCATCTTTTCTCAACTGCTCAAACACTTCTTCTATAATGTCCTCATTCATTGCAGGAAATTCATCAGGAGGAAGATTCTCCAAACTGTCATCAGAATATTGACCAGAATTATTGCAATATCCCTCTGTTTCTATAGAATCCTTATCACTTTCCATAAGGATGAATTCAACTTGCAGATTATCTTGTACTTCCTCATCCACAACGTGGGCTAGGGTATCACCATCTGCTTTGTTTGAAGCCTTTGCCTCCGAAGAGGACTTTTCTGCAGACTCACAGGATTCAACATTTATAGTTGAATCAGGGGTTTTGCTTGCTTTACTAGTACTAGTAGAAAGCCTAGGACTCTTCCTCATAGGGGTCTGAGAAGAGCTCATAGATTCCTTGCATTTATTTTTGGTGGAGGACACCTCCCCTGTAATGGCTATAGGAGGTTCTTCTGGTGTTGCTTCCTTGGAAGAAGGCAAGGGTTCCTCAGACATCTGATTCACATTTTCATTATTAGATGGCTACTGTTCTGGAGTCATTTCCTCTGCATCTATGGTTTTATCTTTTCTTTTTATAATAGTAGACCTAGTTTCTTCAGACATTGAAGTGTTAGGAGCGGCAACAAATTTTCTATTTTTTCTTTCCTTATTATCAGAAACAGGAGGGTTATCATTGCAGGCTCTCTTTCTAGATAGGGTAGGTCTAGAAGAGGATGCTTCAGGAACGGGTTCTATTTTATGGATTACTTTACGAACCCCCATTTCCGTGTTAACCCTACTACCTACACCCTGTCCTCTTAGACTAACCACCCTAGGTGCTAAATCTTCCATAGCCAATAATTCCTCCCAAGTCCCAATTGATTGTTTAATTAACTCCCTTTCTACAACTAACTTAATTAAACAGTGATGGGAAATGGATTGTGCTTTCCCTGACTGAACAAGAGATGCCTGCTTTTTCAAAATATTAAAAAGAAAGCTAGGTAAGTCTACTGGCCTATTTTCATGGTGGAGGGTGCTCAAAATTTTGAAGTGAAGTCCATGTAGGTACTTGTAATGTCCTTCATAGGTGAAGTAAGATATTATAAATGTGGCCAGCTGCAAAAAATCCATAGGTAATGACAGTCTTGCAGTGCCCTGCTTCTTATCAACCTCCAACTGTGGGTCACTATGCAGGGTAAATTGTGCCCTAGCCGAGCGCAAGTCAATGTCTTTTGTCCACTTTTCCCCTTCCTATGGAAGCTTTGTAACCTCTACCATGATAAATTCTAAAAATTCAACCCTCATACCTTTCACTACTGCAAACCCATTGTTCATAGTATTCAAAAATTGAAAAGCAGTTTCGTCATTGAAGCCATTAAGGCTTAAGAAGTAGTCCAGCCATCCCCGTTTTTGAAACAAATCACAAGTAGGTAGGTCCCCAAGTAACACTTGATGATCCATTGGCTCGTGCCTCTGAAGGTCTCCGCCCATTGCAAATGATAGAGAAAATAGCTTTGTAGGATATGCTCAGTTGCTATAGAAAATTTTGAAAAATGCTTGGCTTTCCTTCGGATGCAAGATGTTTTTGTTTTGCTTTCTGAGAAAAATTGAAGTACAGGATAGTAATTAATTTTAAGCAAGCAAGCATTGCTTCAAATGATTTTCATAAATGCATTCACGCGTGTTAAGTTTCACCACCCGAACACGTCGCAAAATTGCCGTTATTAAGTGATCCTTACTTTAATTTTCTTTCAAATCAACTACTAAATCATGATGGCTTAACCACTGAGTGACAGATAAGCTCCCACATAACGGCGGTCACCATGAAAAGATAAGAAAGAAATAAAGTTTTGCCCTTTTTTCTTGCTAAAATCAATTTGGAATTCGGAAGTATTAAAACAAGCATGAATTAAATAACTAACCCCTCCCCCCAACTAAGTATAAGGCATGGGTCCCACTAGGCCGGTGTGTGCAAGAATAGAAAAAGAAAGGTACACTCATTTAAAAATAATAAATGAATAAAATAATTTATGTGCAAAAGTATGCGTTACTAACCTCATGTGCTGTAGGAAGAGTGTAATTCTAGGTGACACGCATTGATGGAGTGATGCTGTGGTGTGGACATGTGGAAGAGAGAAAGGTGATGTGGATTTTGTTACGAAGAAAGCAAATCACGGAAGTGAAGTGTTTATTATGGAAGATGGAATAAAATCACAGCTTGGCAGAAATTTGGGTGGAAGACCCAGATGCATCTGCTGCAGGAAGGACACTGTCTGAGTGCTGTTGGAACTGCTGCAGGAAGTCCTGATGACTCATAGGATTGTGATATATCTTTAAGTGATGCCCGTTGACAAGGAGTTTGAATCTGATAGGATCAATTGTAGAGAGCTGAACGATACCATTATCAAATACTGAAACTATTTCATAAGGCCCCAACCAACGGGTTTGAAATTTTCTAGGAGTATGCTGATACCGTGAATCATAGAGAAATGCTCAATCACCAATGGAAATTTTTTAATCTTTTATGAAGCGGTTGTGCCACTTCTTTCGCTACTATTGTATCAGTTTTATATTATGAAGTACAAATTTTTTGTATTCATCCAATCCATTGAGCTGCATGAGCCTGTCCTCTTGTGCTTTGCTAAGGTTAATATCCAATTCCAATACCATCTTGAGAGTCTTATGGTGAAACTCGATAGGCATGGATGCAGATTTTCCGTAGACCAACTCAAAAGGAGTGAATCCAGTAGTGGTTTTCCAAGTTGTGCAGTAAGCCCAGATGGCTTCAGGAAGTTGAGTAGCCCAATCCTTTTTGTGAATGGTGACTATTTTTGTCAGAATGGCCTCTATTTCCTGGTTTGTGATCTCATCCTGCCCATTGGCCTGAGGATGGTATGGTGAATATTTACCATGCCTCACTATGTACTCTTTCATTAATTCAACAATAAGGTTAGAGGTGAATTGTGCCCCTTGATCTGTTACTATTTCTCAAGGCACTCCAAACCTAGTAAAAATAAATTCATACAAAAAATCTGCTACTTTATGGTCCCTTGCATGCCTCATTGCTTTTGCTTCAACCCATTTTGTGGCATAATCAGTGCATACCAAGATATAAGACTTACCATGTGAAGATGGCTCAATGGGGCTGACAAAGTCAATGCCCCACTTGTCAAACGGTGTTACCACCACCTAAGGCTGCAGGGGCATTTCATTAGTCTTTGTGGGACGTCCCATCCTTTGGCATTGATTACAGTACTGGGTATGCTTAGCTACATCTTTGTGTAATGTGGGCCAATAATAACCAGTTGTCAATACCTTGTATGCTGTTCATTTTCCAGCAAAGTGGTCACCACATGGCTCATCATGACATGCCCGAAGGATGTCATAGGTCTCATCTTTGTGGACACATCTACGGGTGACTTGATCAGGACCTATGTAGAACATAGATCTAGATATCCATGTGAAAAGTGAAAACTTTTCTCAGCCAACAACCTTCGGTCACGGGGTGGGAAATGGGGTGGTGCCTGTCCTGTAGCAAGGTAGTTTGCAATGTTAGCATACCATGGATTGTATGTTGCAAGAGAGAATAGGTGCTCATCTGGGAAGCTGTCATCAATTGCTGCAGGATCATCAGGAACTTGTAATCTAGAGAGAAAATTAGCAACTACATTTTCTTTTCCTGGTTTGTCAATGATAGTTATATCAAACTCCTGCAGGATGAGTAACCACCTGGCTAATCTACCAGAAATGGCTGGTTTATTCATCAAGTATTTGATCACTGAGTGATCAATATAAACAAATACTTCATAACCGGTTATGTAATGTCTGAATTTATTTAATGCATAGATTATAGCAAGGAGTTCCTTCTCAATAACAGTATAATTTAGTTCCGCACCTTGCAAATTTTTTCTGATATAATAAATGGCGTGCTCAACTATTCCTTCTTTTTGACCCAGCACTGCCCCAATTGCATAGTCAGATGCATCTGTGTGGATATGAAATGGAAACTTCCAATCTGGTCCTCTGAGAATAGGGATCTTTGTCAACACATCCTTCAACTACTGGAACGATGACTCACATTCTGTTGTCCATTCAAATTCTGCTTCTTTCTTCAATAGAGTATATAATGGAGTGGCAAGTTGACTGAAGTTCTGGATAAATCTCTTGTAGTAACTGACATGACCAAGAAAACTCCAGACATCCTTCTGTTTTGCTAGGGTTGGGAGTGTGACAATTACTACAATCTTTGCAGGATCAACCTAGATTCCAAAGGATGAGAGGTAGTACCCTAAGAAAACTCCCTCCTCCATCATCATGTAACACTTCTCACTATTAAGTGAGAGATTGTAGTCCTAACATCTTTGAAGAACTTTTTCCAAATTAGCATAAGCTTCTTCAAATGTAGTTCCATAGGAAGTAAAATCATCATGTATATTTCAACACAGTCAATAGCAATGTCAGAACAAATGCTTATCACTGCCCTCTGGAAAGTAGTAGGTGCATTACATAACCCAAATGGTAAGACAAAATAAGAAAATGTTCCCCATGGATAGGTGAACATTGTTTTATCTTGGTCTTCAGGTGATATCTAGATCTGGTTGTAGCCACTGAAACCATCCAAGAATGAAAAATAATTTTTGCCAGCAAGGTTGTCAAGTACTTGGTCAATAAAGGGGAATGAAAAGTGATCTTTCTTGGTTGCCTTATTAAGCTCCCTATAGTCCACACAAACTTGCCATTTGCCACCTTTCTTGGGGACAACTACAAGAGGGGAGACCCACTGATTGTCGGAAATGGGATATATGAAGCCAGCTTGGAGAAGTTTTTGTAATTCAGCCTTTACTATATCTCTTAATGCAGGGTTTATTCTTCTTTGAGGTTGCCTAATAATTCTGGACTCTAGACTAATATAAATCTTATGGGTACATAATTTTTGGTCAATCCCCTTCATGTTAGTATAGTCCCATGCAAAATATTGCTAATTCTTTTGCAAAAGATGCTCAAGGCTAGATATCTAAGATTCAGTGAGATCCTTATTGACATTCAATTCCCTACTTAAGGCAATCTGCACTCTTTTAACTTTGTCCAACATAAGAACTTTTGCAAAGGTAGGTGACTTTATTTCATGGGGTAACAAAGTACGGAGATAATCTAGTGCTGTAGGAAACTTGGATGAAGACTTCTGGGGCAATATGGTTTGTAGAGAACAGTTAGGGTCATGACATGAGGGTTCTTCAGAGC
This sequence comes from Thuja plicata, assembly GCA_018584345.1. Taxonomy (NCBI): domain Eukaryota; kingdom Viridiplantae; phylum Streptophyta; class Pinopsida; order Cupressales; family Cupressaceae; genus Thuja; species Thuja plicata. The sequence continues at coordinate 346,165 of MU225094.1, forward strand.
CATAGTGGTTAGTAAGAATTGCTACTAGTATGTCATCCTCCTCTTGTGAGACCATGAATGGATTTCTATCAATAACCATAAGCTACTGCACTGAATTGGCTTCAAGGGGGGTATCTCCTAGATCCGGCCAGACAACTTGGTCAAGTTCAGCTTGAGGTTTGGCTAGAGAATACAGGGTTAATTTCTTAGTATTAATACCATCAGATATGGTCATTTTTCCTGAGCGGCATGCAATGCAAGCATCTGATATGGTTAACCAAGGCCTCCCTAAGATTAATGGATACCCTCCTAGTGTGGATTTTGGAGACATGATGATGAAATCTGAGGGGTATTCTAAGGAATCTAGTGTGACAACAATATCCTCTACCATACCATCTGGTTTGATAGTTGAATTATCAGCTAACTGGAGAATAGTGGGTATTTCCCTCAACCCAATGATACTAAGCCTTAACAATACATCCATAGTCATAACATTAATAGAGGCTCCTAGATCAACCAAGAAATTCTATATTTGTATACCATTAATGTGAATGGTAACCACTGGACTTCCTGGATCAGAGTATTTAGGCATCAAAGTTTTACTAAGAATGAGATCAGAAAGTTGTCTAAGAAAATGGACAGTATCAGGATCTTTCTTTTTCCTACCAGGGTGCTTGATACAGACTTCTTTAATTGCTTTATTATAGATTGGAATTTCCTTGAGGGCATCCAATAATGGTATTTGGACAGTCATTTGCTTCAGTTGGTCAATCAGGTCTTTTGCAATAGTATTCTCTTTAGGGGATACTGAAGGTTGGGCCAATCTCTGTGGAAAAGGTGGTTCTTTCTCAACTGGAATAGGCAGTGTAACAGGGGGAATAATAGTATTTTGATTGTCAGAAGCTTCCTCAGCATCAGAAACATCAGTTATTATGGGTGCTCTTGGTGCAGGCAATGTAGTCCTTGATCTTGGGTGGATATCATTCACTTGTAGTGAATAGGCTTGCTTCTTGTTGTTTGGATTTGGATTTGGTTGAGCATGTAGTTGTGGTTTCTGAGGGTTGTTATTGGCTATAGGAGGTGGAGGCATAATATCTTGTTGCTGAGGTGGAGGCATAATAGCTTACTGCTGATTGGGCCCCCACTGAGGTTGCTGTTGCAAGTTACCATGTGGTTGCCATTGGTTATTCTACTCCGGCTACTAGTATAAATTATACTGTTGTTGATATGGGTTAAACTGCTGTTGGTTTGGGTTAAACTGAGGTTGAAAGTTCTGGTTATACAGAGATTCTTCGGAGGATAAGGGTGATGAAATTTCTCCTTGGGCATCTGCAAATGGATTTTCAAACAGGTCTTCTTCTTCACTATCTACTTGGGGTTCTTCAAGCTCGAGGTTATAAAGATCAAATGGTGCGGCCTGGTATTGATGAGGAAGGAATCTTCCGTGAGGATCTCTTCTTCTATGCATAAAATTCTTTGGTTAAAATTAAATCCTAAATTATAAAAACTGGAATCATGGACACCAAAGTGGTTTCAACTAACGCCATCCCCGGTAGTGGCACCAAAAATGCTTGGCCAAATAATTGTTTCAGAAACACATAGCATTGGACTGCTATTTTAGGATTGGACACCCTAAATGGCTGCTAAGTAGATTATTTAGTCTCATTTAATTATCGACCAGGGACATAAACTTGGAATGGTGTTCGCAAAGTATATGCTTCAAACTCCGTTGATTCTCATGGCTAAACCTATGGAATTGAAATACATTATGCTTCAAGAATCTATGCTATCTCAGTTGAATACAATTATGCTATGAAAATAGTAATCATGAGTAGGGGTTACTCTGCTCGCCTATGCTGCAGGAACAGTGCACCAGTTCTATTATTAGTGGCTACAGGAAAAGCAGAGTTCTATCTTCTTCTTAATGAGAAAAGAGATAACTTCTAATCTAATAAAATGATTCACTCACCAAGTGGGCCCCCTTGGATGAGTGAATAGAAATTCAATTATGATAAGAGACTGAAACTCAAATTTTGCACTCATTTCATTCATGGAGGAAAAATACTTGGAAAATAAACAGTGCTACAATATCAAATTCTATTCCAGAAATTACATTAATTAACTCTCTCCTTCCCTCGTGGATCTACATGATTCCACTTATTTAAGGAGGAAATACACTACAACCTGAATCTAGGATCACTCCATTAATGAGGATCACTAATGGATACATTGTGCCCATAACAGAAATTTCAAACAACAATAGTAGGTCTTCAAGTTCCTCCCAGAATGTAGCATGCAGTGGTTCTAGATCTGCACGCAGTGTCTTCTTAGGAACTGAACTGACTTGTTCCTCTGCAAGAATTCTATGACACACCCATCTTTAACCGCTTTACTTAATTCCTTGCTTATGCTAGTGCTTCTAAAGGTAATGGCTGCCGTTGACCCTTTCAACACCATGCTGGAATTCTTGAATGTGTCATAACTTGAGTCCTACAAAATGGTTTGTACACATAACCTCTGATGCATAAATATATTTTATCATTTAATACTAAGAAAGAAGTGTGAGATTTCATTCAATATTCTTGCACAACATTCGGCTACAGGAAGGAATTTACCCATAACATAGCATAGGGAAAAGGACTATCTATTCAACATGCAATCACTTATATGGACTGCAACTTCTATCCTTTAGCTTTAAGCAAAATACATTATGTTTTCACCATCCATTTTACCTACTTATGTCCTTTCATATAAAAATATATAAAAAGCCATAAGTTTAAAGTCTTCTGCTTCTGAAAACAAAATGCTAAAAAAGGAAAGTAAACACATGGAAAAGATGGCCTTTTTGGAGGCTCATCAGTTGGTCCTCTTGTTGGTGACCTCATGACTACACATAACACTCATTCCTACAATTCTGGTATCTATATTTGAGTCATGCTATTTATACTATTTTCAAGAATCTTTTGATGCTTTAGGTATTTAAAAATGGGATAGTGCAATGATAGAGGGGTATTCTTATTTGATAAAGAATCATACATGGTATTTGTTTCCTCTTCCTAAGATAAGAATTTTGGTTTAGTGCAAGTGGGTACATCATATCAAATTTACTACTGATGGTTCTATTGATAAGTATAAGGCTTTTCTAGTAGCTAATTTTTTTTCTTAGGTTGAGGGTACTAACTATTCTGAGACATTTTCTCATATAGCCAAGATGGATTCCATTTTTATTGTACATTATATTGCTACATGAAAAGGATGGTTAGTGTATCGGATGGATGTGAAGAGTTCTTTCTTGCAAGGTGATATTCAAGAGTAGATCTATATGGAACTACCACTAGGATTTGTGTAGGATCCTTCACTTTTTTTTTGGATATGTTGGTCATTGTATGGTCTCAAACAAGCTCCCTGATCTTGGCATGAGAATATGGACAATTTGTTGGAATTATATTGAGATAATTTGTACTAAGAGGGGAGGGGTGAATCACTACTACTAAAAACTTTTCTTGGTTAGCCCATTAACCCTTGGTCATCCATTTGTAAAATAACTTATCTATCTATTCATCTTTCTTTGTGCATATGAAATCATATCATACATTCCATTTGATGTGTAATAGTAAAAGAAACATACATGAAATTTGATAACACATAACACAAGATATGGTATCGCAGAAAACTCCTGTTAAGGAAGTAAAAACTGC
>MU225094.1:390765-413305 GCA_018584345.1 Thuja plicata
TGAAAGTTTGTAATTCCACATTTGTGGAGATAATAAGAAGCCCATTTTCTGTTCTTGCAAATTGTTGTTGTTTCTCTATTTCTGTTATGTGTTTGTGGCATTAAGGGGAGCACCCTTCATCACATTCTTTCATTGAAATAAATTTTCTTTTTTCACTATTTATGTAATGTGTAAACCCACTGTCTATTATCCAATCACCATTATAATTCATGCTTGAAATCAATACTTTCTCCTCACTATGTCCTTCTACATCGGTTGAGAGTTCTTCTTTGACTGCAACAAAAACTATCTCTTCCTTGTCATCTCTTCCATTTGATTCTTCATCAATCACTCCATCCTCTCCTAGGTAACATGCCTTCTTTCTTTTATCTTTGAAGTTCCTAAATTTGTTGAACTTATCCTTCCTATCATTGTAAGGATACCTAGATGTAATATGACCAATTTTGTTACATGAAAAGCATTTTAAGGGATGTTTAAATTTGTACTTTCCTTTTCCTCTTGGTAATATCCTTGCTATAAGTGCTTCCAAATCTTCTTGTTCTCTTTCCTCATACAAGATATAATCATAATCATGATTTCCTTCAAAATTGTTAGAGACTTCTTTTCCTTTCTTATATGATCCAATGGTTAGGGAAACTTTGATTGTAGATTCTACTCTAGGCATACTATTATCAAAGTTACTTAACTCAAAAGAAGTAAGCTTGCGAACTAAAGAATATATAGTCACATTTGTAGGACTGATATATTTCAGTTCTTGTATACAAGAGACTCTAATATCATACTATTGTAGTACATTTCTCAAGATTTTAATTACCATTTCATCTTCTTGAAGCTGACCACCAACTCCTTTGATAGCAGAAACAACCTCCTTTAGCCTATTGTTGTAGTGAGCAATGTTTTATCCTTCACACATTCTCATTTCATCATACTCTCCTCTAAGATTGTCCACCTTTTCTTTTTTAACATGAACATCACCACCATGAACTATTATCATCTTGTCCTACATATCTTTAACATTATCCATTTCCTTGATATCTACAAACTCAGCATCAGATAGAGCACTTGCAATTTCTATCATTACATAGTTATGCTCCATCTTTCTCTTTATTTATTCAGAAGCTAGGATTCCAGAAGGTTAAGAATACTTAGTTTTTATATGATCCAATTATTTCTCTCTAATACTTGATAGGTGTAGTTTCATCCTTCTTACCCATGTAGAGAAGTTGTTCTTAGTGAACTTAGGTGCTTCCTTCTTATACATCTTCATATCTTTTTTTTCTTAAGCTATTAAGATTTCACAATCAAGGGACCACGACTCTGATACCAATTTTTAATATAGGTCTAATTAATGAGAGGGGAGGGGTGAATCAATAATCAACAACAAAAATTTCAACCACTTTTAAACTTTATGCACGAAAACTTTCAACAACTAACATAAGTAAAAATTTTAATGCATGCATCCTCAAGTAATCAACCACACAATGTAAACACAATATTTGTCTCATGGAAACCTAAATGGGAATAAAACCAGGGTGTGAGATGGTACCCACAAAACCTGTACTCTTTTGGAATATGCCCTATTATGAGATTACCCTGTTAAAGGTTACAAGAACACTATTAGGTGCTACCTGGTTAAGGGATTTTCCTTAGATATGTTAGGATCTTTTCCTTGTTAGGAGAAGCCTTGTTAGAGGAATTAAAACATTCAATTAGAATTCCACCTTGTTAGATGATTTATAAAAAATATTTATTACGATCCACCCTGTTAAGGGATTTCACTGTTACAATGGTTAGAAATCAACATATAAAGTGATCTGTTTAATTGCACTACCTTTGCATGATTAGACCCAGTTAAGCTCTATACTTCTTCTCCATACTCTATACTCTTCCTCAGCTTGATCATGATGACATGTAACTAATTGAATGTTTGATAATGTTAAGTTGAAGATATTGCAAGGCATTAAATCAGTTAATGGTTTGTAATGTCATTGATGTCAACTTGATATCATCTAAATGGTCATGTACATAATTCCAAAGACTTCAGAGAATCAATGGAACAAAGGTTATGCTTTCAGGAATGCATAAAATTCAAGTACTCACTAAGTGACAAACAACACCAACGGAGTGCACACCATCGGTAAAGGCAAAGAAGAAAAGTCACAGTGATACCCAACAAGCAGAAGATAGTATTTCTCGACAAAGAAAAACCACAGGATGCCCGATGGGCTGAAAATAGACTTGCCAGACGAGTAAAAATCTAATGATGCCCAACAGACAGAGATCCCAAAGTTAACTAGAGTCACGCTGATAGAACTATCAATTGTCACCGATGACTAACTGTAGAGTTGACCGACGAAACAGAGAGTTCAGAAAATGATAAAATATCTAGCTGGCAAGAGCTAAAGATAGACTTAACTGGTTGTTTTCTTTGTTTTGTTCAACTAGAGTTAAGTGATTGATTTAAATAAGATTTTTATAGTTGGAAAGAAGATAACTATGAGATAAATCAGGAGTTATGCTTTAAATCAAATTGGCCATATTATTTTTCACTCCAAGATTCAAAAATCAAGAAAAAATGAATATCATGTCTATATAAGAGACAAGCTTAATTCATTTAAAAATGGAATTAAGGGGAGTGAATAGAAAGATGATGCTGCAGAGAAACTGATGAAGAATATCTTCATATAGTCCTGATCAATCAAGCTGAAGGAGAGCTAAAGAATTCTATATACATCAACAAATAGTGAAGCACAACATCACAGAGCAGAAAGTGTGGAGCACAAAGAATTGAATTGATACATTGATCAGAGAGGTAATGTACTTAAATAGATTTGAATATCATGAATAGGTCATAGTGTTTCAGTTTAACCATTGAAACTTCAAGTCTCTTAACAGAGCAAGACTTAATAGTCTTCTATATATTGAGGTACATCCCAAGGAGTGCCAAAAAGATTGATTCATGGAAGTAGCATTGGACTTGCACGATCCCTACTGACAGTCTAAGAAGGAGGATGATTCAAGGATGGTAGCAATAGATGCCTGATACTAAGTGACAACCTCTATGTATAAAATTCTCTAACAAGGTCACACTTAATAGTGTGTTTGTAACCTTTAATAGGGTTGGCTCCTAACAGGGCTCACTTTAGAAGAGTGAAAATTTTGGGTACTGGTCCTAGTGGTTTTTCCCTTAACAGGGTTTCCACATTAAAAATTCATGTGTTATGTGTGTATGATTCATTTCTTTATTGTTTTGTATCTGACATAGTTAACATTGGGTTGATCGGTATACCATTCTTATTTACTGAGGTTCGATAAATAGTTATATTGCTTATGGATAATCAAGGAGAATAAGGATAGAAAAGGAAAACTGATAGATAGTTAATCATTATAAGTATTTCATGGCATGCATCTTGTAGGGAGTTAATAATTTGAGGTTTATTTGATTGGTGGTTAAATGTTTGAAGGATAAAATTTTGATGCCACTGATTCACCCCCCCTCTCAGTTATTACTAACAATTGGTACCAGAGCTTGTGTGATTATAAATGAAGGTTTCAAGACCTAAGTCAAGATCACAAGATGAACAAACAAGATGTGCCCAAGTTCAACAAAGACAACTTTTCTTCATGGCAAAGTAGGATAAGACTCCACTTATCAGGTATTGGTAATGATGTTACTCAATTCCTAGATACTGAATATGTGTTTCCTATAGGAGTATTGACAGTAGATCAATTGAGAGAGAAGCATGAACACAACTGCATGGTTATAGAGCTTTCTTCCTCACTCTCTGATGCTGAATTTGAAGATGTCAAGGATTGAAAAACTACAAAGAAGATGTGGGACAAACTGAATCTTGTACATGGAGGTGATACAAATGTTCTGAGAGCCAAGGAAGAAGGCCTTAGAGGAAAATTTGATGATCTCAGGATGAAAGAAGGAGAAAACATCACTCAGTATAGCACAAGGATAAAAGTAGTCAATTCTATACGAGGAGTTGGAGGTACACTTGAAGAGGAGATAGTGGTAAGTAAAATCTTAAGAACCTTACTACCTGTATATGCTATTAGAGTTTCTACCATTCAGGAAATGAGAGTAGTAGCAAAAAATATAGTTACTCTTGATAGTTTAATTGGTAGAATGATTTCATTTCAGATGAATAACTTTGATAATAGTGTCTTACCAAACTTAGAGTCTGCATTTAAGTCTTCTATGAGAATAAGAAAATCAAGTCATAGACACACATCTAGAAGAGATAGTGAAAGTGAAAATAAAAGAAAAGAAGAAGATCTAGATGAAATAGAAGCACTTATGGCTAGAAGAATTCAGAGAGGCAAAGGTAAATAAAAAGGAAAGTTACCACTTGTATGCTTTAATTGTAAAGAGATTGGACACTTTGTTGCAAGATGTCCTAACAGAAGAAAAGATGACAGAAGTAATGATAGATCTTTTGAGAAGAAATCTGACAGAGCTGATAACAAAGATTACAAAGGTTACCAACAATCAGAAAGAAGAGGTACCTGAGACTATAAGGACAAAGGAAAGAAGGCTACCTACCTAGCTGCTTGCAAAGATGAAGATACTAACACTGAATCTGATGAAGACATCGAGATGGTATTTGTAGCTGTGAAGGATGATTCAGATGAAGATGAAAGGTATGTAGAAACTAAACTCATATCTAAGGTTAGCAAGAATGACATCTAGATTATAGATAGTGGCTGCACTCACCACATGATAGGTGATAAATAAAAGTTTAACACTTTTGAGTATTATAATGGTTGAATAGTAAGAATGGGTAATGACACACCTTGTCCAGTTGAAGGTAAAGGAACTATAATGCTGAATAACCTAATTAAATGTGAAAATGATTATTGGGTAAAAGGATTGAATTATAATCTGTTGAGTGTTTCTCATCTGAGTAATTCAGGTCACAAAGTAGCATTTGAGAATAAGAAGGTAAAGATCTTCAATGAATTAGGAAAACAGATTGGTACCGGTGAATAGACTAAAGGTAACATATTCTATCTGAATGACACTAACACCACTTTCTTAATGACTAGAAATGAAGACATATGGTTGTGGCACAAAAGATTGTGTCATGTGAATTTTGACAACATGATGTAAATAAGCAGAAGGGGAAATGTAAGAGGCTTATCGACGATGACAAATCTAGACAACATCATGTGCAAGAATTGTCAAAAAGGTAAAATGACTAAGTTTAGTTTCAAAAGTAAAACCCATACATCTGATGACATTCTAGAATTAGTCCATACTGATTTATGTGGACCAATGAGGACAAAGAGTTATTATGGAGATAGATATTTTATTCTCTTTGTTGATGATTACTCTAGAATGATGATAGTCATGTTTCTAAAAGATAAATGAAGAATTCAAGATGTTTAAATAGTATAAGGCTATGGTAGAAAAAAAAAGTGGTAAGGATTTGATATGCTTGAGGTTAGATAGAGGAGGAGAATTTACATCAGATGAATTCACTAATTTTTGTAATGAGCATGGTATAAAAAGATAGGTTTCTGAACCAAGAAGACCATAGAAAAATGGGATTGCTGAGAGAAGGAATAGATCAATAGTTGATTATACTAGAACACTGATGATAGAGAAAGGCATCACCCAAATCATTTGGAGGGAAGCTGTTAGTACTACTATCTACACACTTAACATAGTACAATTGAAGAAAGACACAAACAAGACACCTTACGAGCTATGGTATGGTAAAACACCCAGTGTAAGTTACTTAAAAATCTTTGGTAGTCAATGTTATTTCTTAAAGGATGATAGAAATGGAAAGCTTGATGCCAAGAGTGATGAAGGTATTTTTCTAGGGTATTCCACCAAGAGCAAAGCTTATAAATGTCTCATCAAGGCTTCTAAAAAAATTGTTGAAAGTGCAAATGTAAAGATAGATGTATTTGCAGAAAAGAATGAGCTAGAAAACACAAATGAACCAGAGGAATACAAAAATTTTGTATACTATGAAGAACCCAACACTCTACCTGAGAAACAGTGCTTAATTCTAGAACAACATAATATTGCAACCGACGGTTAGACTGCTATCACTGATGATCAGGATAATAATCAGAATAATGTGTAAGGTGATGAAGAACATAATGAAGATCAAAATGATGATCAAGCTGATACACAAAGAGCTATACCTATACTTGCAAGATATGTAAGAAGGAACCATCCATAGTAAGAAAGCTGGTACAAGAACAAGAAGTAAGTCTTTAAACTCAAATTGTTTAATTTGTGAGTTTGAGCCAAAATCTATCAATGTTGCACTAGATAATGAAGAATGGATAAGTGTTATGAATGATGAGATTGAAAAGATTGAGAAGAAAAAGACATGGTCACTTGTGCCAAGACCACATGACAAGAATGTCATTGGTACAAGGAATAAGTTGAACGAGAATGGAGAAGTCACAAGAAACAAAGCAAGACTAGTTTGCAAGGGGTATGCACAAGAAGAAGGTATAGACTATGGTGAGACCTTTGCACCCATTGTTAGGCTAGAAGGCTTAAGAATAGTAATTGCTTATGATGTATTCAAAGGATTCAAATTATATCAAATGGATGTCAATTCAACATTCCTAAATGAAATACTTGAAGAAGAGGTATACATTGAGCAACTAGAAGGGTTTGTCGATCTAGACAAGAGAAACATGGTATGTAGACTTCATAAAGCCTTGTATGGATTGAAAAAATCTCCTAGAGCCTAGTATGAATGACTTCATTCCTATCTAATAAGTATTGGATTTGTAAGAACTAGTGAAAATAGTAATCTTTATTTAAAGGAAGATACTGATGCTAACACTTTGATTGCTGAAATATTTGTTGATGACATCATATTTGGAGGCAATGATATGCTATGCAAATAATTTTCTAATGAGATGAGCAAAGAGTTTGAAATGTCTATGTTTGGAGAGATCAAGTTCTTTCTTGGTCTACAAATCATTCAACAAAGTGAAGGTATTTTCATTACACAGTCCAAATACATCAAAGAGGTCCTGAAAATATTCAAAATGGAAGATTTCAAACTAGTTGGAATGCCGATGGCTACTGCATGTAAGTTAACAAAGGAGGACAAGACAACAAAGGTAAATTAGACTTTGTATAGATCAATGATTGGAAAATTCATGTATGTTGTACACACTGGACTAGATATTGCACATGTAGTAGGACTTGTTGCTATATTTTCTGCTAACCCCAGGGAATCACATATGACTGCTGTAAAAAGTATTCTAAGATATCTGAAGAATAATGAGGAATGTTTCTTATGGTATAGAAGAGAAGGAAAATTTAAACTTAAGGTGTTTACCGACGTTGATTGGGATGGAAATCTTGATGACCGGAAGAGCACAACTGGAGGAGAATTCTTTATGGGTGACAGACTTGTCACACGGATTAGCAAGAAGTAGACATGCATCTCACAGTCTACTGCAAAAGAAAAAAATGTTGCTGCTATTGTAAATTGCTCAAATATTGCATGGATCAAACAGTTGCTGGAAGGTATGCATATGAAGATCTCAAAACCAATAATTATCTATTGTGATAACACCAGTGCAATAAACATTTCCAAGAATCCAGTCATGCATGCAAAGACTAAACACATTACCATCAAGTATCATTATTTGAGAGAACAAGTTCAAGAAAAAGAGGTGATACTTGAGTATGTGCAATGAAAAGAACAATTAGCCGATATCTTCACCAAGCCACTACCCAAGGATACATTTGAGTACTTGAGAAAGAGACTAGGGGTCAAACCCTTGTCTACCAGTTAGTAATATGACTGAAGGCTACATCAGCCTACATATTATCAGAATATCATTCACGTTGATGCAAGCAAAGAGATGAACTTAAAAGATACATCTATAAACAGACATGTATATACCAGAACTGAGCACCAAAGCATATTGTTGTATTTCTGATGGATAAGGGAAATTCAAGGAATATATTATGGATGGAGAGAAAAGATTATTTGACATGAATGTCAGATATCTATGAGATATTTCTTTGGCATTGTTGTCAAAGGGAGAGAAATTACCATATTATCACATTCTTCTTAGAAAGAGGAGAGATATTATCCATTATCAGATTAATCCAACAGGGAAAGATCATATCCTAAGGGAGAGAAAGTTGTATAAAAGATCACACAAAGGGAGAGTTGCTGAAAATAGAAAAATACATCACAAAAGAGAGAACAATCAAAATAGAGGAATTGACACAAGAAGAGGACTCAACACATTAGAAGACATAGAGCTGCAAGAATCAAATCTAAGCTAAAATAGAGCTTACCAAAGATCAGACATTTATCAGTTATCAGAACAAATAGATTGGTAGTTTGATGAATCTCAACTATTGTATTTCATATTGTATTAGAAATAGTATAGTGTGATAATATAGTATGTTGCCATCAATGCCAAAGGGAGAGATTGATGACATGTAACTGATTGAGTGTTAGATAATTTTAAGTTGAAGATAATGCAAGGCATTGAATAAGTTAATGATTTGTATTGTCATTAATGTCAACTTGATATCATCTAAATGGTCATGTACATAATACCAAAGAATTTAGAGAATCAATGGAACAAAGGTTATGATTTCAGCAATGCATAAAAGTTAAGTATTCACTAAGTGACAGACAACACTGACAGAGTGCACACCATCGGTAAAGGCAAAGAAGAAAATTCACAGTGATACCCAATGAGCAGAAGACAATATTGCCCAAAAAAGCTAAACCATAGGATGCCCGACGAAATGAAAATAGAGTTGCCCGATGAGTAGAAATCCAATGATGCCCATGAGACAGAGATCCTAAAGATAACTAGAGTAACACTGATGGAACTATCAATTGTCACCGACGAATAACTACAGAGTTGACCGACAGAATAGAGAGTTCAGAAAATGACAAAATATCTAGCTAGAAAGAGCTAAAGATAGACTTAACTAGTTGTTTTCTTTGTTTTATTTGACTAGAGTTAAGTGATTGATTTAAAGAAGATTTGTATATTTGGCAAGAAGATAACTACGAGATAAATCAAGAGTTATGCTTTAAATCAAATTGGCTAGATTGTTTTTCATGCCAAGAATCAAGTATCAAGAAACAATGAATATCATGTATATATAAGAGACAAGCTTAATTCATTTATGAAAGGGATTAAGGGGAGCGAATAGAAAGAGGATGCTAAAGAGAAAATGATGAAGAATATCTTCATACAGTCCTAATCAATCAAGCTGAAGGAGAGCTAAAGAATTCTGTAGACACCGACAAACAGTGAAGCACAACATCACAGAGCAGAAAGTGTGGAGCACAAAGAATTGAGTTGATACATTGATCAGAGAGGTAATGTACTTAAATAGATATGAAAATCTACAATTCAAAGTTGCATCATGAATAGGTCATAGTGTTTTAGTTTAACCATTGAAGCATCAAGTCTAAGAGTAGGACTTAACAGTCTTCTACATATTGAGGTACATCCCAAGGAGTGCCAAAAAGGTTGATTTATGAAAGTAGCATTGGACTTGCCCGATACCTATTGACAGTCTAAGAAGGAGGCTGATTCAAGGATGGTAGCAATAGATGCCTGGTACTAAGTGACAACCTCTATGTATAAAATCCTCTAACAAGGTTGCACTTAACAGTGTGTTTGTAACCTTTAACAGGGTTGGCTCCTAATAGGGCTCACTTTAGAAGAGTGAAAATTTGGGCTACCGGTTCTAGAGGTTTTTCCCTTAACAGGGTTTCCATGTTAAAAATTCATGCATTATGTGTATATGATTCATTTTTTTATTGTTTTGTGTCTGACATAGTTAACACTTGGTTGATCAGTATACTCTGCTTATTTACTGAGTTTCGGTAAATAGTTATACTTCTTATCGGTAATCAAGGAGAATAAGGACAGACAAGGAAAACCGACAGACAGTTAATCGTTATAAGTATTTCATGGCATGCATCTTGTAGGGACTTAATAATCTAAGGTTTATTTGATTGGTGGTTAAATGTTTGAAGGATAAAATTTTGACACCATTGATTCACCCCCCTCTTAGTTATTACTAATAGATCACTCTCTATTCCTTTACCTGCTCCTTCACCACATCCTTTTGTAGTTCACAATCAGCTTTCTAATTTCTTCTTCAACATTCCAATATATAGATTTACTTCCACCAGCTTAGAATAACCCTAGATATGAGATATGAATGATCCAAACCACATTAGGTAAGATAAAATATATCTAACCAATCATAATTTTTTTTCTCTGACCACATCATCTTACATATGGATTTTACCTTGGTAGTTGAGCCATATTCAAAAAATCTTTTGACCAAAACAAACTTCTTGAAGAATCCACCTCAAACACATACCTCGATAAATGTGATGTCAAGTAGGTTCCAAAAATCATGGAACTACCTTACTACTTCACAAAAATCATGACCGATCCTATTGCCACTTTGAATCCCTTCACCGATTCACAAATCTTCATAACCTATTCAAGAACCCTGTCTTGTTTACTTGTTCATTTTGTTAATACCACTTCCAGTAAACTAAACTAGTTTCACTAGTCAACAATATGACTTGCAATCATAAACATAGTATATTGACATTGTTCACAATTATATCCTATGACCGCTCCACAAAATACTTTACCAATTTGAGATAACATTCAAATCACTTACAGTTTGTCACTGACTATTCTAGTAGTTACCCAGTTGAGTTCATTCAATCATTACCAACTTAATTATTTATATCAAAAGTCGTGATGGCCAAGTTAACATCACAACACATGACATATTCTTCCATTATAATAGAAAATCTAGAAACATACTAAAACTCATAATTCACTTACACAATATCTGATAACATACTAAAAACACTAAGTCAATCAATTGACATTAATGAAAACCAAATAATTGATTCACCTATCATCAAATCTGTACCAATGTTCATAAATACAATACTTAGCATCACTACATCAATTATGCTAACATAAAAAACACATAACACTGAGATTTTTAATGTGGAAAGTCAGTTAGGAGAAAAATGATGGTGGGGATGAAACCCACAAGATGAATGCACTCTGTTAAAATCAATATACTCTGTTAGGAGTATTACAAGGGGAATGCACATGGATTGAGGTACACTTCCTAGAGATCACTGCTGAAATACAACAAGGGCTTCAACCCAAAGGATGGATTACTTCCTTACAAGAATGTCCAATTACAATTTATAGTGGACAACAATCCATATATCATGAATTGACAAACAACATCTCTGATATACCAAAATAGTTCCAATGAAGCACATCAAATCTCTTCCTTAATTGAAGATTCTACTCATACCTCTTCTCTTAGCATATATAAACATTCTTTCACTCTTACACACATTAACAATCATAAATGATTACATATTTATATATATTACATCAATTTATCTCAACTAGGTCAGCTAAAGAACAATTAAGAATATCAACACAACACATGAAAATCATCAATTATGATCACATAATCCAATGCGATCCAGCAAGATGAATATGACATAATTTGGAAACATTAGTAAGAAAATTGAAATTCCACAACATCAATAAAAAAAACCTTATCTCATAATTCATACTCATCTCTGCACTGTTCATTGGGAACACTAAGCAACAACCTTTGTCATAAAGGAAAAATAGCTTTCTAGTATCCAAATCATGAACTACTCAAGCTAAGGAAACACATCCATGTCCTAAAATCACCACAAGGTTAGTAACTGGAATAATATTGCATAACTGATCCACACTGATCCCATAACTAAAACAATTTCTCTTCCCGAATAAGCAAAATATCACTCTCTGATAAATAATTCATAGATCACTCAAATAATCATGTGAACCTTTGTAAGTTGACATAGATCAACAAAAAAAATCAATGAAACCATCTGTACCTTTGCAACATTTGATATTCAATATTGTATTGATACCAAATTAATATTCTCACTAAAAATCTCAAGAACACACAACAACATTGTCATCAATAGTAGGAATATGTTGACATCAATGAAAAAACATTAATGCCATCACATATATTCACAATACTCAATAATATCTCAACAATCTCCCCCTTTTGCATTGATGACAACATATGATGTGAAAAATAAAATTAATGCACAAAGAAACCATATCAACAATGCTACGAACAATATCCACATTATCTTTCATTTAGTCTCTCTAACAAACCTTCTCAATCAGTAAATAATATCTCCCATATGACTATCTCTCCCAAACATACTTTTTTTTTTCACATGCTTATATCTCCCCCTTTGAAATTAATGACAAAGGCACATTTATGCACTAAGTCATAGAAGCCAAAAATATCACCAAACATCTCTCTCAAAAATTAAATAAGCATCTCTCCTCGAAATCTGAAACACATACCCATGAGATTAACTACTCCCCCTAATAAGTAGCCACCAAAAACATCAATCGAGAATAGTGATGATCTCTGTAAGTATACTGGATTGATGAAAATTAATGCATCTCTAGCTTTGATCAGAAGAGGAAATCACCCCAAGATTACCTTAGAGATACTCAAAAGTATCCTTTGGCAAGGGCTTTGTGAAGATATCCACAATCTTCTCTTTTGTAGACACATACTCCAATCTGAGTTCTTTCTCACTGAATTAGTCTCTCAAGAAATGATATTTTTATAGAAATATGCTTTTTCTTTGAATGCAACATAAGGTTCTTTGAAGTATTAATAGAACTTGAATTGTCCAAATAGATAGAAATAGGCTCATCAATACTTACTCTGATATCTTTCAACATTTTATTCATCCATATCATTTGTGTACAATTAATAGAAATAACAACATATTCAAATTCAACAGTAGATTGTGATATAAAATTTTGTTTCTTAATTTCCCATAAAATTAATCTCTTACCCCAAATGAATGCTCCACCACTTGTGCTCTTTCTGTCATCCACATTACTTTCACAATCTACATCAGTAAATGCAATCAATGTAAAGTCACCATCCTTACCATACCATAAGTCATAATCAATTGCCCCTTTCAAGTATCAGACTATCCTCTTAGAAACAACATGTGATTCCTTTGGTTCTACTTGAAATCTAGAAACAATGAAAACAACATCATAATATCCGGTCTAGTTTGTTTCAAGTATAATAACCCACTGATCATCGATCTATATCTTGTTTGATTTTCTTTAGGTGAATCATCATGTTTTGTCAATTTGAAACTAGTAATCATATGAGTAGAAATAGGATTTTAATCATCCATACCAAATTTATTTAACAACTCTTTCACATACTTGGGTTGAGATATAACAAATACCTTTATCAGTTTGCATAATTTGCAAGTCAACAAAGAATTTCATCTCACTTATCATAGACATCTGAAACTCTTTCTGCATCTTATCAACAAATTCCTTACTCAACTTGTCATTTCCACCAAAAATAATATCATCCACAAAGACTTCAACAGTCAAAATGTTATCATGATCAATATTGAAATACAAATTACTATCAACAGTATCTTTACTAAAACCAAGTGCTAGTAAATATTTATCCAACCTTGCATACCAGGCTCTAGGTGCTTGTTTCAATCCATATAATTCTTTCTTCAATTGAAAAACCATATCATCTTCATTGGTTAGGGGAAAATCATTAGGATGCTTAATTTAGACTTCCTCTTCCTACTCTGCATTAAAAAATATAGACTTAACATCTATTCGATATACCTTAAAATATTTGTAATTAGCATATGCAAGAAACATCCTAACAACTTCAATCATAGAAACAAGAGAAAAGGTATCTTGAAAATCAATACCTTCCATCTGCGAGTATCCCTTGTAAAAAAGTATATATTTGTTCCAAACCACTTCCCCATCTTCATTTAATTTATTTTTGAATATCCATTTAGTACTGACCACTCTTTTGTTCTTAGGTCTACGAACAAGAATCCATGTCTCATTTTTCTCAATCTGTTCCAACTCTTCTTCCATCGCTTTAACCCAACTTTCATCTTTGCATACTTCATCAACATCCTTAGGTTCAATCTTAGAAATAAAACAAAATTCATTTCTATAAATTCTTCCTCTAGTTTGAACACCATGATTCCTATCACCAATAATATTATTTTTTGAATGATTTGACCTTACATACCCTGGAGTCTTCTGATTTTATTTTGTAGAAAACTCTTGTGTTTCTACTTCTTCCTCATTTGCAACATCTTCATTCTATTCTACCGTTCCATTCTGATTCTAATTCTGATTATGTGCTTTCATAATTTGATTGTCTTCTTCATCACTTGATTTATATATGCAAGATCTGATAGATTTATAATAATTCTTATCTACTTTGACATTTGCACTTTCAATCACCTTACTCAACCTTTGGCTATAACATTTATCTACTTTTATTTTAGTAGAATAACAAAGAAATCTTCCTTCATCACATCTAGGATCAAATTTTCCTAATTCTTCATCTCTTCCGATATAGCATTTGCTTCCAAAAATTCTAATATATTTCACTGTAAGAACATGACTATACCCAAATTCATAAGGTTTCTTACTGATTCCTTGTTTTATTTTAACTTGGTTCAATGTATATTCTATAGTTATAACAACATCTCTCCATTAGATCTATGGAAAATATCCTTCAATCGTCATAGTTCTAGGAGTGTTTAGAATAGTTTTATTTCTTCTCTCTATAATAAAATTTTGTTGTGTGGTTCACGAAGAAAGTATTTGTCTCTTTATTCAATTATCTTCACAAAATGTGTTAAACTCAGTAGAATTAAACTCACCACCTCTCTTCCATCTCAAACATTTGAACTTCAATCCTATTTCAGTGTCAACCATAGCTTTGAAAATATTGAATTTTCCAAAGGCTTTAGATTTCTCTTTCAAAAATATAACACACATCATTTTAGAATAATCATCCATGAATAAAATGAAATACCTATTCCCATAATAGCTTGTTGTCCTTGCAGGATGACATAAGTCAACATGCACCAAATCTAGCAATCCACTTGAATCATAATTCTTTCTCTTAAAATAATACTTAGTAAAATTACCAATTTGACATTCCTTACACATCGCATTAGCGGGCTTCAATAGTTTAGGAAGATCTCTAACAACTCTTTTAGTGCTTATCTTCATAATGTTATCAAAGTTCACATGGAAAAGTCTCTTTTTCCACAACCAACTATCATAAATCTTAGCAATTAGGAATCTATTCTCAGAATTGTTTAAATAAAATACATTACCTTTAGTCTTTCTTCCTTAGGAAATCTCAATTCTACAGCTTCCAATTATCTTGAAAATCCCATCCTTAAATTTTAATTTGTAATCTTTATGAACTAGCTTC
This sequence comes from Thuja plicata, assembly GCA_018584345.1. Lineage (NCBI taxonomy): Eukaryota > Viridiplantae > Streptophyta > Pinopsida > Cupressales > Cupressaceae > Thuja > Thuja plicata. Next base: position 406,142 of record MU225094.1, read on the forward strand.
CCAACATGCAAAATATTATACTTCAAACCTTCAACATATAGACAATCATTAATTTTATTCTTACCATCAAGTGTAATAGAACCTCTCCCTTTGATCATACAAGGAGTGTCATCACCAAATATGAAAACACCACCATAATACCTTTCCAATTTCACAAATTTACTTTTTTATTTGGTCATGTATTGAGAACAACCACTATCAATAACCTTTTCATCCTTTTTATCCATATGCAAAATCAAGTCTTTTTCCTCATTCAAGAAATTAGGATTTTCATCTTTGATAGAAATAAACACAATCTCATCTCCACTCTTTTTGGGTTCATCATTAGTTACACCTTCATCAGAAATATAATAATACTTCTTCTCATATTTATTCTTGAATTTATTAGGCTTGTAATTATGTTATTTATCCATACATCTCAAAGCACTATGATTGATCTTATTGCATGAAAAACATTTCAAAGGTAACTTTACTTGATACTTACCAGATCTCTTTGGTAGTCTCTTTGCAATTAGGGCTTTAATCTCATCAATCTTTCTTTCTTCTTCCTGAATTTTCGTCCATTCCCTAGAATTTCTAGATACATACTTAGATGAGCTTTATCCAGAGTCACATCTTTTCTCAGCTTTAGAAATAGTAGTTTTAAATGCAATTTCAACTTTAGGAAGACCATTCCCAAATTATCTCATTTCAAAAGCATAAAACTTAACGATCAAACTATATATTGTTATAGGTACAACGATTCTAATTTATTCAATAGAAGAAAACTTGTGATTGTAATAAGGAGGCAAGGATTATATGATCTTAGAAACAATTTTATTCTCATCCAAGGTTCCACCAACACATCTTATTACACAAACAAGTTTGGTGATCTTATTCACATACGAAGTAATGTTCTCATCTTCTTTCATTTTCAATGCTTCATATTTTCCTTCTTTATTTTGCAACTTGGCTTGTTTCACGAATGCATCTAATTCATATAATGTCTCTATTTTTATCCATACCTAATGTGCAATATCTAATCCCATAACATTCTTGTTGGAATTAATGGGAAGTAGTACTGAGATGGGAGAGGTGAATCAGTACCTCTAAAACTTTTAACACCTTTCTTAATTCATCATTAGTAATCATACATTACTATATTACCGACCATTACTGTTGTTATTTTTTATGTATGTATTGTTCATTCATAATATTTAATGGTTTGCAACATTCATAGAAACATTCATGAAAATGATAAACACATAACACAAGATATGGTATCTCAAAAAACTTCTGTTAGGAAGTAAAAAATATGGTGGGGATGGCACCCACAAAACTTCACTATCTGCAGAATGGAAGGGAGCCAGTTAAGGCTTACAATTTGATCACTTATGATGATCTACCTTGTTAGGAGTATTGAGGTGGAGACCTATTAAGATCTACTCTGTTAAGAGCTTTAGCAACACTGATTTAAGTGTGCACTCAATTATGAGATTCTACAATAGGATGGTTAAGACCACCTTTCTTGAAAGGATTTCATTAGTGTACTACACTTGTTAGAATGAGTAAAATGTTGACATGACTGTATACAATCTATAATTGCTGATTAAAAATCCATTAAAGCTCTCATAATTATAATATCACCTTAAGTGATTGATGAATACCTTTTCTCTGCTCGTCGGTAGCCTCTGTTCTATTCTTGAAACTGACTTGATTCTTTTTCTGTCCTTCTGCATGAATTCTCTTGTCAGGTTTCTAGTTGCTCTTTGTAGCTACTATCTTCATTGAACACCAACTATTCTCAACGGATTGAGCACCTATTTATACAAGTATTTGACCTATCTTGGAATCACGCATTACAATGTTAACTCTTAGATCCAAGGTTTACAACTTGACCTTGATCTTTAGTTTTCGTGTTTTAAATTAGTAAAAATAATTAAAACAATAATAAATACATTTCTTCCTCATCAAATAATGGATATAAAAGTAAATCAAGAAGCTATAAATACAACTTCAGTGATTTATCTGACGTGGAAAGTGTAATGCCCCACCAGGGAACCCAGGAGAACTAACCTAAACTTGACACTGAGTTAACAGGATAGTTTATTTTTTCAAATGTTTACAAACAATAATGATAACGATGCAGAAGAAATGCAATGAGATACATGACATACACATAAGAACAAATCATACACAGATACCAATCCTCGAGGGTTCCTTGACGTAGAATCACTTAAGCAAGATAATCTAGGAATAACAACTATAAAGAACTAACACAAAGGATACATCAAATGAATCCAATAATATACATCTCATAACTCACATCCTCTGCACATGTCATAGGGTATGTAGTAATCACTCTAATACAATATCACAACTGATATGATAAGATCAAAACCTCCTAGATAAACATGAGGAATACAACATGATACATCCTCCAAAGGATATCAACCGATATACACATATGGTTACAAATGTAAAACTCCTGAAACTGTACTAGTCTCCAAAGAAATCATAAGATATAACTACAACAAGGATCATCCAAGCAAGAAGAATAATCATCAGATCTCAATGGTAATAAGAATCACTACCACCCGACCGCATGGAACCAAAGGTCCACTCCCACCGTGCTGAGGAGATAATAACAGGCCCACACACACGGGTATACAACATGAAGGCAATCAAAGGTATACAAGCCATCATAAAGAACCACATAGGAAGATCCTAGAAGCTTTCTGATCACAACGAGAAAGACTAAAGAAAAAGCACAAGGATGGACAGATCAAGACAACTAAAATCCAAGATCAAAGCAAAGGTACACCTTCCAAAGATAAAGGAACATACATAAGATATCCAAAACACCAACATAACCAAATACTGAATCTAAAAGCCAAGTGTCCAAGACACAACCATAAAAGGTACAATAGGACCTATGTAGGAGACTTAGGCTACATGCTATGGGAGTGTCATCATGTGGTCATATACTTGAGTTACCCGGGACTAGTCTCTATGGACCCCGGACCCTCAAGCATCATCTAGTTGAGTTTACCCTGGTCTGGTCACTCTGGACCCCAGACGCTCAATATGCTAACTAATCTTGTATTTAATGTAATCCCCAAGTTTTATTATTAAGTTATCACTTATTAATCAACTTACAATAGGTCACCCTGGACTAGCCTCTTTGGGCCCCATAATCCTATTGTAAGCCACTCCCCTAAGATGCACCTAACTATCCATCCCCTAAGCTCAAGGTCAAATATAATATCATAGATCTCATAAACTGATTCCTACCCATATAGGAACTACTGGTTCTCACTAACCATATGAGACATTCTCAAGGATCACATATCCTAAGTTCAGAATGCTAGGTTCAGAAAGATAATCAAATCAACAAGACATAAAGAGACACATATACTGGAAATTCACACCAGACACCATGAAGGTTCATATCTCAAAACCCCAACAAACACCCGACATGATAAGGATCACAAAAGAAAGGACACGCACATCATTGCATAAAAGTACATCCAGAAGGAGCTAAACAAAACACATTGATAGCACGACGATAAACATACTTAAAACCCTAGTTATGCAAATTCATTTATCCTATACAATTACTAATAGATTATAATTAAATCTTCAAAACACACCAATATAGGTTCTATGTAGATTAATTTATGACACCTGACATACATAAATTAACCTAACAAAATAACTACTAAAAAGAAAACATACTATAATTATATTAAACGCTTTATGAAAGAAAATCAATCCCTTAATAATAATTCATCTTTCAACTACTCTCTTTAAAAAAAAAATCTAGAACATTGAACACACACACACACACACACACACACACACACACATATATAAGTAAATAAAATCTAATAACTAATATTTACTTAATAGCTAAAACCCATTAAATAAATATATAAATGAATAAATTTAATTAAAATAAAATAGTTTTAAAATTAAACCAATTATAATTTAACTAAACTTAAATTAATAAAAATTTAATTAACTAAAGTTAATTCTAATTTTAAAACAACCTTAAAAAAAACAATTTAAAAATAAATAAAACTTAACTAAATCCGCACATAAAAAAAAAGTTAAATTAAATTAAAATTATTAAATTGGGGGGGACCGGGTGGTGGGGCCTGCGACCTCCACTTCCCCCGGGGTCCCTCACCCTACGACCCACTGGTCGGCGGTGGGTACCGCAGAGGTCCCACAGCCCACTATCACTGATAGTGGGGCTCGTGGTACCCCGCGGCCCACTGTGGTGGTGGGGATTTGGTGGCCCCCGCCACCACTTCAAATTAAAATTTCATTTTTTTTATTAAAACAATTTTTTTTTTTTAATTTTCTTTTTGAAATATATATAACTAACACTAATTATTAATAATGTCATTATTAATAATTAATTAATTTTTACTAGTGTAATATAATAACTCTGTATAATTTTTTTTTTAAAATAGCAAGTACATCATTTTGTTTTTTAATTAATTTTTAGTAATAATAAATAAGGCTAATTTCTTTCTCTTTCAAAAATTAAACCTTATAAGTCATATTTTCAATAATATTGGCAATAAAATAATAAATAAAATAGGAGGGATATTTTCTTTTTTTCCTCTCCCACATGCAAATTGATATAAAAAAGGAAAATATTTAATTTAAGATTAATAACTTCAAGAGGAGTTTTTCTTGCTTTCTGGCATGCAAATTAACCTTATTCTCTTGTTTTCTTGCAGATCTGATTAGGGTTTTGGACAAGGACAAGGTGAGAGTTTGGACTTCATCCTTCCATGGAAAGGGCTATAGATCTAAGGTTTTTGGGAAGCTATTTTCCAACAATAACCAATTTTCAACCAAAGAAGACATTTTTAACAAATCAAAACCCTAGGGAAAATTTTGAAAACAAATTCATTCCAATTGAAAAACTCTCAATACCCATTTGCACCCAAAGGAGTAAATCAAAACCCTTTATGCCCACAAGCACAGATCTGACATGCAAACATACATTGAGACACAAAATTGATCTAGGAATACATTTTTCATCATTTTTAATCAATAGAATCACCAAATACACAAACAAAGAAGACCAAGCAAAGGATCCTAGTTTTCAGATGCATAGAAGACGAGGATCTAAAAACTAGAATAGAAAAGCTCAAGATCCTACCTTAGTAACAGAAGAGATGATCAAACCCACAAATCCAAGCAAGATGTATTCCAAGTCCAATCAAACCTCCTCAAACTCCCAATCACCTGATTTCTCCTTCTCCCTGATTGAACAACCTTCAAAAAGGTCTCCAATCCAAAGATACAGATAATCCAAGCAATTAGGTTTTCAAAAAGTGAAAACCCTAAAGGGAAAATAAATTACCTAATTATTAATTAAGATAATTCCTTTATTTTCAATTCCACTTAAAGCATGCAACAGAAACTCAACTTTACAATATCAAAGCAAAGTATTAAATTTAAAATGAATGAGATAATATTTCAATTAAATAAATCAATTAACCATGCAATTTAAGATGATATTCAATAATTCAACTATGCACAATTAATTGAATTTAATATTTATTAAATCTCAATTATTTTAATCAATACTTAATAATTAAATCAATTAAAATATAAGCATTTAATTAATATTTAATTATTAAATAGCCATATATTTCATATATCAATGTTCTAACCCTATTACAGGTGCAATAATTAACATTAATATTTACCGTGAAAATTCATTAAATAAATCAAGCTAAAAGCATCATCAAAACACCTGAAACTCACCTAAATAGATAATCAACTGAAACAGAAACCCAACACACACAAACAGGCTCACGAATCCACGTGACTTGAAGGATTCAAACACTAGGGTAGTCAATCAGATTATTTGTCCATCAATAGGACAAAATATGGGTTTAGGGTATGGATTTGGACCTGAATACTATCTCCCTTGTCTTACCATTGAGATATTGTGATAGGGCACGCTCACTCCTGCCAATTCAGGGAAGATGTAGCCCGATAATTGCAAACCTATCATCACAAAGATGAGCATACATGCATATAATATAGAAACCAATGGTTGAGACTAGTTTATCATGTGGATCTCACCGAAGCAAGTAACTACGACTCTGTCCCATACCATATCAAGCACGTCAAACAGTAATGCAAAACATATAAATGATCCATGTGCATATAAATCTAGGGTCAGTTTTGTCAGAAAACCATAATCGAAATGACATCCTAACATATACATCAACATCATGAAATAACCATAAATCATATGCAAATAGGAGATATAACACTCTAAGCAATGAATCAATAACATACTTAAATGTGATACATAAATATCCTTTAAACCATCTAAATAAACAACACATACATGAAAATGCCTAAATAGTTCGACAACCAAAACTGAAAAGCAAACCAAGAGGTGGGTATTACATCCTCCTCCCCTAAAACTAGGCTTACTCCTAGAAGCCTACAACAAAGGTAGAGATATGAATCTCTAAACTCAATTCATTAAACTGAGTCACAAAAGACTCAACATGTGGGTCCCGTAGGACCCTACTCCGGTCTCTGACTTGAACACTGTGATGCAAGCTGGGGACAGTTGGCCGCAATGTGACCAAGCTGCCCACAACAATAGTAACCACCTCTACTACCACCTCCTCTAACCGAAGGTGCACTAGCCTGAAGAAAATTTCCCCCACTAGCATCCTGATGCAAACTCTGAACTGTTTGATCAGTCCTATTGCGCATACTGTGCAACCAGTTGCGATAGTTCCCCGACTAAGAACCACCACTAGTGCCATGAAAGAATCTCTTACCCTGCTGGCTCTGGTTACCCTTCGAAACTATAGGAGGGTTCCTATAATTTCTAGCTCCTTGAGGTTTATTACCTCTGTTACTAGGAGTAGGTACACCAGACTACACTCCCAACTAACCACCATGGCCCAATGCTAGGTTTGCCTCTGCAAGGGTAGCTTTAATAACTACTTTTCTGAGGTTCATAGTCTCAAAGAGTCTAACTTACCCAACGATGCGTTCATTGAGCCCCCTAACAAAGTTCTGAACCATAAGGGACGAATCCTAACCATAACCAGCATACTGCTTGAGCTTGAAGAATCAACGCTCATACTCTACCACTGACATGGTCAACTGCCTCAGGTTATGGAA
>MU225094.1:417923-486721 GCA_018584345.1 Thuja plicata
TTAATTATTAAATAGCCATATATTTCATATATCAATGTTCTAACCCTATTACAGGTGCAATAATTAACATTAATATTTACCGTGAAAATTCATTAAATAAATCAAGCTAAAAGCATCATCAAAACACTTGAAACTCACCTAAATAGATAATCAACTGAAATAGACAATCAATTGAAACAGAAACCCAACACACAGAAACAAGCTCATGAATCCACGTGATTTGATGGATTCAAACACTAGGGTAGTCAATCAGATTCTTTGTCCATCAATAGGACAAAATGTGGGTTTAGGGTATGGATTTGGACCTAGATACTATCTCCCCTCTCTTACCATTGAAATATTGTGATAGGGCACACTCACTCCTGACAATTCAGGGAAGACATAGCCCGGTACCTACAAACCTGTCATCACAAAGATGAGCATACATGCATATAATATTGAAACCAATGGTTGAGACTAGTTTATCATGTGGATCTTGCCGAAGCAAGTAACTACGACTTTGTCCCATACCATATCAAGCACGTTAAATAGTAATGCAAAACATATAAATGATCCATGTGCATATAAATCTAGGGTCAGTATTGTCAGAAAACCATAATCGAAATGACATCCTAACATATACATCAACATCATGAAATAACCATAAATCATATGCAAGTAGGAGATATAACACTCTAAGAAATGAATCAATAACATACTGAAATGTGATACATAAATATCCTTTAAACCATCTGAATAAACAACACATACATGAAAATGCCTAAAAGAGTTCGGCAACTGAAACTGAAAAGCAAACCAAGAGGTGGGTATTACAAAGTCAGATCCACTTTTTGCAGGATGTAACTGACTGTCGGTTCTTGGTCATCGGGTTGAACTTGAAGTTTTTTGGCGTTCCTTTGTTTGAACTATTCATCAGGTTCCCTTTGTCTATCAGGTTCCTCTTTGTGCTATTGTGTCGGGTTGTACTATTGTTAAACTCATCAGGTTTCCTTTAACCTTTTTGTCATCGGATAACACTTAACAATGTTTATCGGGTAACCTTATTGTCAGGTGGTGTTGTGCCCTGTCTGTCGGTGTGGAGTAAAATGATGGTGCAAATCATGTTTTTCCTTAAGTATACTAATGGAATAATATAATTCCTTCAATATCCTCCTTTGAAATTAGTATCAAAAAATGATATGTGCATAATACTTAAGTGTTTAGTATGAACACCATGTTTGTATCCTTGTCATCATATGACTCCCCCTAACTGTATGTAGCAGTATAGTATAAGTATATGTACATTTATACTATACATTCTCTGTTCTTTTCTTTGTATATACATATTATTTTCTCCTTGTAATTTTCTTTTTCTTTTACTATACATACTGTTTCCTCCTTTTAATTGAGGTGAGTGTACATACCAATTTCCCCCTTTCTTTGATACTTATGACAAAAATGTACAACTTATAATATGTCAAAATTGTGACAAAAATGTGTAACTTGCAATGTGTCAAATATATTTGAGTGGGTTGCCTTGATATCTTCGAGCATTTTCTCCCTTTTTTCATTCAGTTGTTCTAGAGCCATGTGGTGTAGCTCTAGCCTCACGTGCATATCATAAATGTTGTCTAGGACAGACATTTTTGAGGTGGAAATTAGTGTATTTTCTTGTATCACATGTTGTTGCAGGAGTGTAAGTGTCGGTAAGAGCTTAGCTTGGAGCTCATTTACCTCATCTCTGCAAGTTATATGTCCTATCTCTATTTCCTAGCCTATATGATTTGCTCATCGTGCAATTTAAGTTCTTCTTCAGTATTGGTGAACTTTGTGCACTGGACTTAGGATAAACATCAATTTTTTCTATCTTGTCGGTATACTCCTGAGTGAGTTGATCTAAAGTGCACAATTTCTATATTAAGGTAATAGGTTTTGATATGATTGGATCAATTGTACTTACCAATTTAGATAGCTTAACCTTTTTCAATGCCACTTCTTGGCTTATCTTCTCGGCTAGCTTGAACTCATACTTTTGTTCAAGTCTCTCTTCCATAACCTTCTCAGCATCAATATTATGATATGTTATTGCATCTGTGAGAATTACCAATTGATCAAGCATTGGAGATTTTTGATCAATATCTATATTAGGTACAATCTATTAAAGTATTCCTCTTGCTACTTCTAGTACCTTGACCTCTTTTTCTGCTCTCTTCATTTTGTCTTGAATATATTTTCTCTCATAGAGCTTGGCATAGTTTGTCAATGCACTTGGATCCAATTTTCTTGGATCATAAACTAGAATCTCAATGAATTCATCCAAAGTTACTAGATTCTTATTCTTTCCTTTCTTCTTCTTTGAGATTTGTGGGGATGTAGATGTATGAACTACCATAGCTAGTTCATTTTTTCTCTCTTTATGGAAGATGCTTCTTGAGTTTTATGCTCTGGTGGCACTTGTCAGTTTTGTGAAGAGGTCTCTCCTTCAACCTTGTGTGTCTCTGCAGATTTTTCTTTTGATTGTTTCTCCTTCTCATCTTGCTTTTCTTTTTCACCTTTCTCTATTTTTGTGTCCCCTTTTTCTTTTTTAGTTTCCTCCTTTTTTTGATCAGTAGATGTATCTTTCTGATCATCGGTTGTAGCCTTCTTTGCAGTTATATCTTTTGTATTATTTTGTAGTATCTTTTGCTTCAGCATCACCCTTGTCCTCGAGTGTGCTTGTGCCCTCCACTACAGATCCATCATTACCCTCTAGAATATTGATAGCCTTCATTAGTATAGGCATATTGCTTTGAGTGGTTGCTTGGGATGTATCTAGAGTTGTGTCCTGATCATCAGTTTGATCTTTTGGAGCATGGAAATCCTCATATTTTTGTACCTGGTCTGCCAGGTCTGGTTCTTTGGAGTCCATGATTGAAGTTTCCTACACTTGTTCATTAGCAACATTTATTATTGGAGCATCTGATGTCTGCAATCCTTGTTGTTGTCCTTGATCCTTAAGTGTTATAAATATGACATCATCTTTCTTCTACAGATCTTTGTCAGAGTCATACTTAGTGATACCTTGGATGATATCATCCATGACTGTGTCTATGTTTATAGGCTTATTATCACTTTCAGTATTGTCCAGAGCAATGTGTTGAGGACTTGCATTATTTGTCTCCTCCTCTCTATGAGGTGTGTTGGTGAGAAGTAATTGATTCTCACCACTTATTGACTCTTCCAGTAGATCCACAAGTTGTCTCCATTTAGTTTCAGTCATTTTGTCCAACTCTATGAATTTTTTCTCTAATAATTTGTATGCCCTTATTTTGGCTACAAAGTTACTTGAGTGCTTCTTGAGTATTTCTTTGATTTCTTCAACTTTGGATTTGAGAGGCATTATTGTCACTAGTACCCTCTCCCTTGCTTCTCTTTCAGTTTGTAGAGCATATGACCATTGTTGGTATATTATTTTACCTAGCTCTTTAGGTATTTGATTGACAAATTCTGCAGGTGCATATTTGTTCTGGATCATTGACATTTTAACTGCCTTTTGAATCTTATTCTGGTCCTCTAGGTTTAGTGTATCCCATTGTATGATTTTCTTATAAGTCATTGTACCATGTGTAGCAATGGATTTGAAAGCTTCATCAATTGTTTGATTCATGTAGTTCTTCTTTTCCACATCAGGCTCATCATCTTGAGTGTCTTCTATGTCAGCCTTTGTCCTAACCAACCTTTTCCTCTTCTTTGGTGGTGTTGTTTTCACAATTTTTTGCCTTGTTCTCTTAGCTGGCTGCTTCCTTATGTAGGTCCTTACTTGACCTTTCTTAAGGGGTGTTGTATCGGTTGCACCAGTTTGATTCCTTGTCCTCTGCTTCTTTACAGGAGGTGGAGGTGTATCAGATTCAGTCTCCTTAGAATCTAATTTCTTTTCTTCTAGTGCCTCACCGATGGTGTCCTGTTCATTGGTTGTCTCTGGTTGTTCTTGTTCATCATTTTTTACCGATAGAATCTTCTTGAGGTTCTTAACCATTTTATCCTTTTTGTTTACAGTCTTTTTTATTTCTAGGCCTTGTTTTTTCTTTGATTTGGCCTCTTCATATGTTCCAAACCTTGGTTGTTTGCTATTAATGGGCTCATTTATTAATGCCTCAATTGCACTTGTAGCTTGATCAATATTGATCTCATAATCCATTGATGCTAACCAAGATATCCTTGGTACAACTAGTTTGATATGGGTGAAATTTGTGTCCACCATAAAAAATATTTCATCTTTATGTTTTTCTACAAGTTGTTCGGGAATCCTAGTCCTCTCCATCATCTTTTCCTTGAACTCAAGGAGTTAAGCATACATAACAAACTCAAAATTGTCTCCTAGTGACTTAATCAGTTCACTAATGTGTTGGGTTACTGGTTTGGTAGAGTCACATTTTACTTTTCCTACTGAAGGAAAGTATTCTTGAAAATAGCAAAAGATACACATGATAAGTGAGCCGAACTTACATGTTTTGGTCTTTGTAGACCTGATTGTGTTCATGTTCTCATCAAGTTGATTTAATAGGATATCACATAGATCCATCTAAATTCCTTTGGTCACTATCTTGTATGTTGTGCTTACTGTTGTTGTAGAAATGCTGTTCAATTTGCTAGCTTGAAATTTTTTATACCCAACTACACATGCACCAAATTTTAGTTCTTCATCGGTGATTGTGTTCACTTTGAGAACTCTATTGTCTCCTTCTGCATTGGTGAGTTTTTCAACTTATTTCATGGATGGATGCTTGTGTGCCCTAGGTTTATCAATTATTCGATAACCAGTGACATTGTGAAGAACATCCTTTGTTATTTGCTTGGGTTGGTCTAGCCATAGCTTCTTTTCATGCATTCTACTCAAGACTAACCTTATCCATTCTGTTTTGAATTCCCTCAGGAAATGTAGGGCATTAGTTAACCCTTTGAATTCAAAGTTTTTGTGCTCTTCCTCCAATTTCCCTTCGGCATCACAAAGCTTCTTAAAAGCTTCATCCATTTCAAGACCACCTATCTCTATGATCTTGTAGTGAATATAAGACCTAACGTCTTCTATGAGCAAAACCCTAGGTGGGATTTTTGAAAATGCACTGGTTTCATTGAGTTTCGATGCCATTTATGGGAAGATATTATACTTGGGCTCTACACATGTATTTTTCTTGATCATCTTAACTACATTCCTCTTATCATTCTTGATTTTAGCAGTTCTTGAGGTGGTTTCCATCATTTTTCAAGTTTTATGGTATTTTGGAAATTTAGTGCTTTCTTGAAAAATAATGACAGAGATCTTTTGGTGCCTTTGATACTTACTTAAATTATCAATAGTGGTAAAAGATCTATTTTCCATGTGCTTAGATTGATCTTAGGACGCTCTACTTTCTACTCTTTAATTGCTCTGTCTTTCGCTCTGCTTTCTCTTCAAATCGCGGGTGAAAAATGAAGTTGTCTTGTCGACTTTTTATAGAATTTTTGCCCTAAGTCTTTGTAATAAATACTCAATGACTCATTGGGACATGAAGATGGGTTTTTTCAGGAAGACTTTACAAAAAATCATCGGTGAAGTTGAGTTGACCAAGACAGTAGTTAACAATGTTGCTTGTATCGACGGATATCGGTATTCTATAGTGACAACTTTTAACTTTCCTTTCTTACCGACAATCTTTGGTAAGTGTAGAAAAACTTATCTTCTTTGTTCACCGATGATTTTTGGTATGTGTATACCGATGGGGTTGATTTCTCAAATTTGTAACAAGTAACATAATATGCATCTTTATTCATGCAAATTTTGAATATTTATCAATTTTATAATGGAACTAATGCAAAATATGACTTCATATAGTGTAGTTCCATACTTGTTGAACTTAAGTGGTGGTGGTGATGTCACTAGATCAATTAGATGGGGTGTCACCATTTACATTGCTTGGCCTAGCTTCATTATTTCTTGAAGCTTTTTTCCACATTTTGTCTCTTGCCCTCCTGATATCTTCAATGATGTTTCCATTGGGATATGTGTTTGTCTCTGTCAATCGGTCTTTGCAATATTTCTTGAGGTGACCAACTTTATGGAAGTGCAAGCATACCATTCTAGGGTTTGACCAACCTCTAGACCTTTTGGTCCATGCTCTCATGCAGTTTGCAGCAATGTGACCATATCTACCACATGTTGTACAGTTTGTCCATGTATTGTAATCCCATGTATATTGATTACCTATTCTCTTTGGTTGATAAGGAATCTTTTGACCTTTAGGATTCCATGCTTTCTTTTTCTTTTTCCAGCATTCTTCAGATGTGTTCCCATTCATCTTGCATGTAGGATAGTATTTGTCCATGTAGGTTTCCTTCTTTTGTAGTTCTTTCTTAGTCTTGCATTCATAAGATTTATGTCCTTTCTTGTTACATTTGTAATAGAATCCTATGAATGTAGGTGTAGATTTTGGAATTCCTTTCATTTTACCTCGACATACATTTGATGTGTGCCCTTGCTTTCCATAGTTTTTTCATGTTAGCTTTCTTGGTCTTGGATTTTCATATACATTATTTGAGTTTGCTTGATTGGATGATTCTCCATTTTCGGTAAAGCCTATACCATTGTTGTTGTTGACTCTTCTTTTTTTATCAATAAAGTCATCCATTCTTTTATTTCTCTCTACAACCTTTCTGATAATATCATTATGTTGTTGCTGAATTCTAACCTGATGTTTTAGCTTTTCATTTTCTTCTCTTAGTTCACCGATAATCTGTATTCTCTCATTGAGTTCCACATTTATTTTGTTTGCTTCTTGACTCATAAGAATAATCTGATTTGTGAGATCATGGTGATGCTTAGCATGTCTTTGAATTTCCAATTCCTTTTCTTATAGTTTCTCTGTAATAATCCTTCTATCATCAATAGCAAGTGTTCTTTCTATTTTAGCTTGTCTAGTAGAACTCATCACATCAATCATTATTACCATCTGGCTCTCTTGACCAATTTTCAACATCTTTATTTTCTTTGTCAGATGTTGATTGATCTCCTTTAGATTTGTGATGTTCTCTTCTGATGTATCTGATATATTACTTGTATTTGATCCTGAAGATTTAAAGAAATATGGAATCTCTTCTTCTTGATAATATTTTTCATTGTCCTGGGTAGCCATACCTTTCCTCTCATCCAGTAGCTCTCTCATCTTGATTATAGCTTCTTTATACTATTCATAGAACATCTGTATCTCAAGATTTTTGTTCTCAATGTTCTTATCAAGTTTTTACTTCTCCATTGTATGATGTTTGCTCTTAAGCCTTTAAGCTTTCCAAGAAGAGACTTAGCTCTGATACCAATTATTAGAATTAATGGGAAGTAGTACTGAGAGGGGAGGGGTGAATCAGTACCTCTAAAACTTTTAACATCTTTCTTAATTCATCATTAGTAATCATACATTACTAAATTACCAACCATTACTGTTATTATTTCTTATGTATGTATTGTTCATTAATAATCTTTTAATGGTTTGCAACATTCATAGAAACATTCATGAAAATGATAAACGCATAACACAAGATATGGTATCGCAGAAAACTCCTGTTAGGAAGTAAAAACTGCGGTGGGGATGGTACCCACAAAAATTCACCATTTGCAGAATGGAAGGGATCTAGTTGAGGCTTACAATTTGATCACTTTTGATGATCTACCCTATTAGAAGTATTGAGGTGGAGACCTATTAAGATCTACTCTGTTAAGAGCTTTAGCAACACTGATTTAAGTGTGCACTCAGTTATGAGATTTTACAATAGGATGATTAAGCCCACCTTTCTTGAAAGGATTTCATTAGTGTACTACATTTGTTAGAATGAGTAAAAATGTTGATGTGACTGCATACAATCTATAATTGCTGATTACAGATCTATTAAAGCTATTATAATTATAATATCACCTTAAGTGATTGATGAATACCTTTTCTCTGCTCGTCGGTAGCCTCTGTTGTGTTCTTGAAATTAACATGATTCTTTTTCTGTCCTTCTACATGAATTCTCTTGTCTGGTCTCTAGTTTCTCTCCGTGGCTACTATCTTCATTGAAAGACAAATATTCTCAATGGATTGAGCACCTATTTATATAAGTATTTGACCTATCTTGGAATCACGCATTACAATGTTAACTCTTAGATCCAAGGTTTACAACTTGACCTTGATCTTTAGTTTGCATGTTTTAAATCAGTAAAAATAATTTAAAAAATAATAAATACATTTCTTCCTCAGCACATAATGGATTTAAAAGTAAATAAAGAAGCTATAAATACAACTTCAGTGATTTATCTGACGTGGAAAGTTATATCCACTTTTTGTGGGATGTAACTGACTATCAGTTCTTGGTCATTGGGTTGAACTTGAAGTCTATCGGCATTCCTTTGTTTGAACTATTCATCGGGTTCCCTTTTGTCTTTTGGGTTCCTCTCTGTGCTATTCCATCAGGTTGTACTATTGTTACTTGTCAGGTTTCCTTTAACCTTTTTGTCATTGGATAACACTTAACAGTGTTTATCGGGTAACCTTATCATCGGGTGGTGTTATGCCCTGTCTGTTGGTGTGGAGTAAACTGATGGTGCAGATCATGTTTTTCCTTAAGTATACAAATGGAAAAATATAATACGTTTAATTCTTATATGCTACATCTGATAAGGAACTCAAAGAGGCTTTTATGGGGAGCTCCCACTCCTAGAGATTTATTTCTCTTTACAAAACCTTTTCTTGGCCTTCTTAGGGTCCCTATCACCACCCTAACTATAGGATATCTCCATGATCCCCTATCTCACTAGGAGCTCTCCAACAATTTCAAACTAGCTCTATGTTCCTCTCCATACTTCTACACATCCATGACTTGTCCTGACCACCTTCTTACCAAATTTCCCTAGCTACCTAGTGATAGGATTCATGACCCTTCCTAGGTCTGTTTCAACTGAACTTGATCCAATTTGATGGATCTTTCATATTAGTTTCAATCGGGTTCTTGATTTCTAACTGTTAAGGCCTTGTAGCCTTTTAGGCTTAATTAGCCATCCTATACATAGCAATCTTGGATTTTCTCCCAAAATCTCTTGACAACCCTAGGAACTAATTATGTATTCTTTGTGGTTTTATCCTAGGATCTATTATTTTCAAGGTCTTAGTTCCCCACCTTGTCCGTACACTAGACTTCCACCAAACCCCTAAAATTTAGGGTTTCTAGGGCATGTATACTGGTTTGGCTTCTTGGATTTCAATAGGTTCATTAACAACATCCTATACTATTATCATTGCATCCACATGTCTATGATACATTACCCTACACTCCTCTACCAATGATTAGCACACACCAATCAACAAGAAAATTTTATTGCCTCTATACTATTCAGACTTCCTAGGCAGAATACACTGTACTCACCTAGGACCTGATTTTTCTCATGGCTTCCCTACACACACAAACTCCACACACCATATTTAAAACATATATAAAATGCCTTACTTGATTCCAAGTGGTCATAGAGTTTTGGACCATGGGAAATTCAAGAAAAGCTATTATCTACATGACTGGTTTAAAACTGGATAGAGAACCAGTGGAACTTAAAGAATTTTCAAAATGTTCACCAGAAAGTAAAAACGATCAAAAAAATGCTACAAGAAGTAATTAAATGACACAAAACACACTCTCAATCCATTATTTTAATCCATTCAATCCACTAAAGTATTGGATGATGGCTCTGTTGCAAAATTAAAGTGTAATTCACTCCTTCACAATACACAGTCCATACCAAATGACAACTAACTCTTGGATTAGGGTTTACTCCACCTTATATACCAGATTACTACATGTTTGGACCCTCTTGTTGGGTTTTGGGCACCATTAAAACCCTTTCCTAGTTTTTAGGAAATGTTGTCATGACAACTTTGCAAAGTTGCAAAAGTTGTCATGACAACTTTTACATCTTTTGCTCAAATGACCAATTTCCACTTTCAATGCCCCAACTTGATCCTAAAACTTATAATATGACCTTAAAAAATTAAAAACCACCAAAACCATGAATTCTACTCTATTTCAGAGTTTTGGTCAACCCTTTGACCTTTTGGTTGACTTTTTAGGACATAGACCTCTAGATACAACTTGATCTCATCAATCACTAAACCCTAATCACTACTGACTCTAGACACATACTAAACACACTTGGGACTTTATATCTTAGTCCTTATTAACTAGTGGTTTTCCAAACCAACCTACAAGACAAAATTTTCTAAAGACCTATCAAAGACCTTGAGGTGTTCCTGCACTGGTCATTCTCCCCTTGCAACAGACAAGTTAAGGTACCTATGGAGTCAAGAAATCCTCACCGATCCCATGCTTTTTGAAGTAACTTTCAGCTATCCAAGTATCTTTTTCCCCTGGTTGCTATCTCTATTTCACTAGGTGTTCCATATATACCTTATGCCTGGTCTTCTGTTTCACTCTTTAATCCAATGTTATTTCAACATGCAGTTTGATCTGATCAGGAATCTTGAGCTCTTCTACATCCTTACTCACCTCAGTATTGTACTATACTTCATCCACTTCTGGCCCTTTATACTTTATCAAATCTTTCACATTGAAGATAGGAGAAATTGACATCTCCTTGGGTAGTTCCACCTTATAAGCATTGGGTCCATACTTGGACAACACCTTGCAAGGCCCAATCCTTTACATCTACAATTTACTAGGTATCCCCTTTTGTAGCCTATCCTTGTTCAAAAACACCATTACTAGATCACCTACCTTAAATTGCAGATCTCTTCTTCCTTTATTCCTCTTGGTTTTCAAATTCTGATTGGCCTCCATTAGTGTCTTTCTAACTTGTTCATGTAACTCTCTCATTGACTGGGAAAAATCATCAGCATGGCCACTGATGCCTTCATATCCTTTCATATCTCTCAACTCAAGAACACCCCTTGGGTGTAACCCATAGACAATCTCAAATGGACTTGTGCCAGTAGTCCAATTTATGCTATCATTGTACGAAAATTATGCTTGTGGAATAACTTGCTCCCAACTTTGTCCATATTCTTTTGTCAAATACCTCAAAAAGTTACCAAGTACTCTATTGATCACTTCTATTTGGCCATCCATTTGAGGATGATAAGCTGAGCTATGTGAGAAGTTGGTTCCTAGCCTTCTCCAAAGTATCTTCCAGAAATGTCCCATAAACTTCACATCTCTGTCTGCAACTATGCTTGTTGGAAAGCCATGTATTCTCACTACTTCCTTAAAGAACAAATGGGAAATATGGATAACATCATGTGTTGTCTTGCATGGGACAAAATGACTCATCTTTCTAATCTATCCACTACCACAAACACACTGTCTAATCCAGTAGGTGTCCTAGGTAGTCCTAAAATAAAATCCATACTTATGCAATCCCATGGTCTACTTGGGATGGGAAATGGTTGATATAAGCCTGCATTTGATGAAATCCCCTTTGCCTTCTGACACACTCCACACTGCTCTACATATCTTCTTATATCTCTCTGCATTTTTGGCCACCAATAAAACCTCTCTAATAGATCCAAGGTCTTGTTCAATACAAAGTGTCCACTCAAAATCCCATTATGTTTTTCTTGGATGAGGTTCTCCCTCATGGATCCCCTTGGAACACATAACTATTTCCCTTTGAACAACAATCCATTCTGAAGAGTGTATTCTGCATACTCACTATGAAAGTGATTCTCAAACTCTTTGTACACCTTGTAGATCACTGAGAAGTCTACATCTCTTTCATAAAGGTCCTTGAACCCTTAAACCCCTATACTCTGCAACTAAATATCTTGTATGGTAAGAATACTTCTACTAAGGACATATGCAACTTTATTTTGTACCCCCTTCTTATGCTCAATAGTGAACGTGTATGACTGCAAAAACTCCATCCACTTGATGTGTCTGAAACTAAGTTTGTCTTGAGTATTGATATAACTCAATGCTTGGTTATTTGTAAAGATAAAAAAATCTTTAGGAAATAGATAATGCCTCCATTTCTTCAGGGTTTTCACAAGAGCATATATCTCCAAGTCATAGGAAGAGTACCTAGACTTTTCCTCATTCAATCTCTCACTAAAAAATGATACTGGCCTACCTTCTTGGCTTAAGACAACCCCCACTGCTATGCTGCTTGCATCACACTCTACTATGAAAGGTTTGTCAAAACTTGGTAACAATATTATAGTTTGGGTGGCTACTTCTTTGTTCAACCTTTCAAACCCCTCATTATCTACTTTGGTCCATACAAACTTCATTTTCAACCCTCCTTTAATGGTTTCTAGGACTAGAGCACAGATTTCACTGAATCTTCTAATAAACTTCCTATAGAATTGGGATAAACCATGGAAGCTCCTAAATTCAGTACCTATCTTAGGAGTAGGCCAGTTCAATATGGCTTCTACTTTTTCCTTATCCATATTTAAGTCACATTGGGAGACTACAAATCCTAGGTAGACTAATTCTTCCTTCATAAACTCTCTTTTCGAGATATTGATAGAAGTAAACTCCAAAGTGTGCTTGCACAATGCCACAAGACATGAATTATCTTTTCCTAATCCAATTAGGATCCTAAATCCACTATAGGATCTCCCTAATTCAATAGACACTTTTTCTAATACCTCACCTAACTCTTCTCTAAGAGTTACAATAATTGTGCTTTCACCTTGGATGACAACTATCTTAGTTCTGTCTCATTGCTTTAAAAGACTTGAAGAAAATAATGCAAATTTCTCCATTCCAACACACTCCATGCTAGAAGGGAAATTTGGGAACTTTTTATTTCCTCCTTACTCACAATCAACTCAAAATTCATAGGTTTTCCCACTTCAATTAGTCGAGTTCACAACTTGTCTTCAAATTGTCTAATTAGGCCTAATGGCTCTATTAGCCCTATCCAGAGGGTTTTTCTAGAATAACTTGCAAAACTCACACACAACCCGAAAAAATATTTAGGGATATAGATACCCTTTTTAGATACCTAAAGTATTTCTAAGGTCTTAGGTCCCCAACTTGTCCGTACAACACTATCCTAGAAAGTTGGGCTTTTAGGCCTATTTTGGTGCATTACTAGAAATGGTCTGATTTCTCCTCACAAATAAATCTAGTTGGATTGGAAAAACTATGAAATAAAACCTTTGGACTCATAAGACCCTAAAAAAACTCTAACATCACCTGGTTCAATTCTCCATCTCATTCCCTTGTCTCTGCAATAGGGTTCTAACCTCTCATGCACCTAACCGGGTTGTCCTAACTCGCCTAGGACATGAGTTTAAAAATAGCTCCACTCATATCCTAAACTTCTATGTCTATATATAGAATTTAAAAAGGCTCCACTATGAGATTCATCCACCCTTTTAAGGTTTCCATGGTTGAATCTCAAGTGGGAGCCATGAAAGCAAAAACTAGCTAAAAGACACCAGCAGACTACTAGTTTGCAATTATTTTCCTACCACTCGAAGATTAACTCAAAATAAATAACACACCAAAAGGAAAAGTATTCAATCACACCCCTCTACATTAATCAATAGTTGGATCTTATGATTCAATACATAAACAAGCTCTGTAACACCAAATGCTTGAAAAATACACTAACACAAAATTGTAATCACTTTTTCTATTCCAAAACTTGCTTACAAAAACTCTCTCTTTGGGATTCAAGCCTCAGAGTGTCTTAGATGATTTTCTCCACCATTATAGTCCATTTGAAATCAATTCCCACTCCTACATTTGTGGGGATTCTAAGTTGTCGAGTTACATGCAACAGTTGCAATTTCTTGCAAATATTGTCATGACAACTTTTGGCTTCTTTTTGCATTTACTATGCCAAATAGAATATAGGGCCTCTATGCTATGTATTTCAATGAACCAGCCCTATTTAATTACCTTAATTCATCTTTTACATCCTTCATGGGTCTAGGACACATTTTGAACCCAACTCCCACCTTTAGACCAACTAGGCCTAAACTAACAAAAAAAACTAACAATGACTAATTGGTGACCTTGGTACTAACACCAACTCACCTAGTCCACATGACCTACTAAGGCCTGAAAGAAAACACACATATTTTACTTGGATAAGGTCAGATAAAAGAAAAAAAATTATAAGGCTTGAGTATTGCCTAGGTTCTCCTACACCATCCTCCCCCAAACAAAAGACTTCAATCCACCCTTGGATTGAGTAAGTTGGTATCAACCTGCAACTTCTTAAAATCACTTTCCTTGATCCATACAATATCAACATCAGATTGTCCTTTCCATTTTATCAAGTGTTCTTTATACTCCGTCTTCCTGGTCTTCTTGTAAACTCTAGAATCTAGAATGTTCTCTACTTGTTTGATTGGTGTACATGGAAAGTGCAGTTCTTCAACCTCATGTATGACTTCATTCAAACTCTGATCAACATCAGGGATTGGGCCTTTATACAGTACCAATTCTACAACATTGAAGACTGGTGATAAACCCAAATCCTCTAGAAGTTCCACCTTGTAAACATTGGCTCCATACTTGTCTAGGATGACACATGGACCAATTTTCCTCATCTGAAGTTTGTGAGGTGTTCCTTTCTAAACTCTTTCTTTATTGAGATGAACTATCACTAGATCTCCAATCTTGAATTGGACATCCCTTCTTCTCTCATCCAATTTGGTCTTGATCTTCTCTGTATTCTCAGTGAGAGTCTTCCTGACTGTGTCATGGACCTCTTGCATAGCATATGAAAAATCCTCAGCATATCCACTGCCTTTAGCTCCATCTTTAATGTCTCTGAGTTCATGAATTCCTCTAGGATGGATGCCATATGCAATCTCAAAAGGGCTTTTCCTTGTGGTTCTATTAATAGTTTCATTATAAGCATATTCTTCTTGTGCAATGAGTTGGTCCCATGTCTAACCATACTCCTTTGTCAAACACTTTAGGAGATTACCAAGGCTCCTATTTACTACCTCTATTTGACCATCTGACTGAGGATGGTAGGCATATCCAAATGATAAGTTGGTGCCCAATTTCTGCCAAAGAGTCTTCCAAAAGTGTCTCATAAGCTTGGTGTCTCTATCAGACACTATACTCAGTGGTAAACCATGAATCCTAACAACCTCCTTGAAGAATAAAGAAGCTATTTGACTTGCATCATTTTTTGTCTTGCATGACACAAAGTGATCCATCTTACTAAATTTGTCTACAATCACATAGACACTATCCATTCCTTATCTAGTCTTGGGTAGACCTACCACAAAGTCCATGCTTATACATTCCCATGGCCTAGTTGGAATGGTTAAGGGCTGATATAGGCCTGCATTTGTAGATGTTCCTTTGGCTTTCTGACAGATAACACATCCCTCAACATATCTCTTCACATCCAAGTTCATCTTGGGCCAAAAATAGAATCTTTGGACTAACTCCTGAGTTTTATTAATCCCAAAATGGCCACTAAGGGCACCATTGTGTTTCTATTTTATGATATTCATTCTTATTGACCCCCTAGGGACACACAAATAACCCCCTTTAAACAATAGACCAGACTGCAAAGTGTATTCAGAGTATTGACTATGAAAGTGGTTTTTATACTCTTGACATACCTTGTAGGTGTCTGCAAAGTCTTCATCTTCTTCATACATGTCCTTGAAGTTGTCAATTCCCATACTCTACTGTTGAATCTCCTAAATGGTCAATGCTCTTCTGCTTAAAGCATCTGCAACTTTATTCGGCAACCCTTTCGTGTGTTTGATGTTGAATGTATATGCTTGTAAGTATTCAACCCACTTCATGTGCTTATGACTCAATTTGTCTTGTGAGTTCAAGAAACTCAATGGTTAGTTGTCAGAATAGACTATAAAATCCTTTGGCAATAGGTAATGCCTCCATTTTCTCAATGACTGGACTAGAGCATACATATCTAGGTCATAAGAAGAATATTTCTTCTTAGCTTCACTCAACTTCTCCGAATGGAAAGCCTCTGGTCTTCCCTCCTAACTTAGGACTGCTCCAATTGCCACATTGCTGGCATCACACTCCACTGTGTACAATTTTTTAAAGCTTGGAAACACTAAAATTGGTTGGGTTTAGATATCTTCTTTTTTAGTAGTTCAAAGCCATTATTATCTTTCTCATTCCAAACAAACTTGGTCTTCATGCCTCCCTTTATTGTATCTAACATAGTAGCAGATATTGCACTAAACTGTGTAATAAAATTTCTATAGTATTATGCAAGACCATGAAATCTCCTTACCTCAGTGCTTGTCCTTGGAGTAGGCCAGTTGATGATGGCCTCAACTTTGCTTGTATCTATTTTTAAGTTACCTTGTGATAGTACAAAACCAAGGTACACCAGCTCCGTCTTGATGAATTCACACTTTTCTAAGTTGATCATCAAATTCTCCTCTTGCAACTTCTTAAATACCAATTCCAAGTGCTGGAGGTGCTCTTCTCTTATTCTACTAAAGATGAGTATGTCATCCAAGTACACTACCACAAACTTCCCAATTTAGTCTTTCAGTACCTCATTCATCAATCTCATGAAAGTTGATGGGGCATTTGATAGGCCAAATGGCATGACAAGCCATTCATACAGTCCTTCAGTAGTTTTGAAGGTTTTCTTCCACTCATCCCCTTCATTCACCCTTATCTTGTGGTATCCACTTTTTAAGTCTATCTTTGCAAAGTATCTAGCCCCTCCTAGATAGTCCATTAGGTCTTCTATCCTAGGGATAGGGAACCTATACCTAATGGTTATCCTATTGATTTCTCTAGAGTCTATACATAACTTCCAAGTTCCTGCTTTCTTAGGTGCTAGGACTGTGGGTATGACAAAAGGGCTAATGCTCTTTCTTATAAGGCCTTTCTTTAATAGCTCTTGGATTTATCTAGAAATCTCCTCATTCTAATGAGGAGTCATTTTATAGGCTTCCTTATTGGGTAGGGTAGCTACAGGGATTAGGTCTATTTGGTGGCTTACTAACCTCTTAGGTGGTAAGGTGGTTAGCTGTCCATCACTCACTATCCCTTGATACTTTAATAGCATCTCTTGAACTTCTTTGGGTAGATCTATCTTCTTCTCTGATTTGTCTATAAATTCCTTTGTATTCAATACGAGTGCAAAGACAATTCCTTCTCCTTCATCTAGATTATCTAAGAACTCCTTTTCACCCATCATGAGAACATTTGGACCAGTAGACTTCACTTCTGTATCCTCCAATAGTGACTGCATTTTGTTTGTCACACTATCTTTCTTGAAAGTGTAAGAATTTTTCACTCCATTATGCATAGCCATCCGGTAAAATTTCAATGGTCTACCTAGGAGCAAGTGACATGCATCCATAGGTAAGACATCCCATAAAAAATTATCTTTATATCTCCCAATGGAGAATTCCACCCAAGCTTGTTCATTAACTAGGATATGTTGTCCTTTGTTAAGCCATTTGACTTTATAAGGGTTGGTGTGGGGTATCCTTGTCATGTTTAGATTACTGACTACCTCCTCTGACACTATGTTGTCAGTTTATCTTAAGTCTATGATGAATCTACACACCTTTGCATCATTTTTCACTTCACTCTAAAGAGTGCTCTCCTCTGGTTTCTTTCTTCCTTCACTGGTTCTTTTATGAGAGTTCTCCTCATCATAAGGTTTTCTCCCTCCTCTGATTCCAATGGGACTTCAGGGTTCTTGTTCCCACTTTTCTCTTCATGAACATAGTTTAGTCTTTTGTCACCTCCTTGAGATGTACTTCCCTTCTCTGGATACCTATATGTAGGATGTCCTAACTGGTTACAGTGATAACACTTCATGTTGGAAAAATAGTTTCCTCTTCCTTGGCTACTGCCTCTTCCTCTATTGTTTGAGTTCCTTCCTCTACTTGAAATTCCCCTATTGAATTTCCCTTCATGCTATTCAGTGAGCTTAGTCTTTGATTTTCCTTTAGATTTAGAGCTTCTTCCTCCATAACCACTTCTTTGTCCTCTAGCATCTCTTCCTCTACCTCTTCCTCTTGAAGTATTGGAATCTTGTTTCTTCTTCAACTTATCCTCCACCTTGATAGAAATTTGGTGGCACTTATGAATTGTATCTAGAGTCAAAAGAATCATCTCATGTTGAATGGTCCATTTGAGGCCATTAAGATACCTTGATACTTTCACTTTCTCATCTTTTTCTATCCTTTACCCCATACAAAGTCTTTGGAACTCTTCAGTGTAAGAGTTAACATCTAGGTCCTTCTGCCTTAGAACTTGTCTTCTATTATGGAGTTGGATTTCATAATCCTCAGGGATGTAAGCCTCTCTTTCTTGTGCTAACATGAATCTCCATGAAGAAATAGGCTTCTTCCCATCCTTCTCTCTCTCATCTTGGATGAATTTCCACCTAGTGAGAGCTGATCCTCTCAATATTTCTTTGGAAACCTTCACTTTTTAAGCCTCTGTGATTCCATCACACTCAAAATGGTTCTCTAGTCCTTCTATCCAATCAAGGGATATCTCTGGTTCCATTTTTCTACTAAAAATGGGAACTCCTTCTAATGCTTTGCCACTCATAACTTTTAAAGCTTTCAAGAATGGTTCTTGTTCAATGATAGGGTCAGCTTCAGGGACTTCATCTTCAATGGCAAGGTCTTTTCTTTTCCCTTCAACCTTATCTAACACTTCATCTTCCTTCACATCAACTTCATCAACTTTTTTCTCAAGTTGAGCCAACCTATCTCAGAGTAACTTTTTCTCCTCCTCTTGTTCATCCACCTTCTTTTCTAATTTAGAATTAGTCACCATTGTTGACTCTCCAATGGATTCCTCTGGTTTTAACATTAACCACAAACCTCATCAAAGAGGCTCTGATACCAATTTGATAGAAGTAAACTCCAAAGTGTGCTTGCACAATGCCACAAGACATGACTTCTCTTGTCCTAATCAAACTAGGATCCTAACTCCACTATAGACTCTCCCTAATTCAATAGAAACTATGTCTAGGACCTCACCTAAGTCTTCTCTAAGAGTTACAATAATTGTGCTTTCACCTTGGATGCCAACTATCTTAGTTTTGTCTAAATGCTTCAAAAGACTTGAAGAAACTAATACAAATTTATCCATTCCAACATACTCCATGATACAAGGGAAATGTGGGCACTTTTGATGTCCTCCTTACTCCCAAAAAACTCAAAATCCATAGGTTTTCCCACTTCAAGTAGTCAAGTTCACAACTTGTCTTCAAACTGTCCAATTAGGCCTAATGGCTCTATTAGCCCTATCTAGAGGGTTTTTCTAGAATAAATTGAAAAAATCACACACAACCCCCAAAAATATTTATGGATATAGATACCCTTTTTGTATACCTAAAGGATTTCTAAGGTCTTAGGTCCCCAACTTTTCCGTACAACACTATCCTAGAAAGTAGGGATTTTACGCCTATTTTGGTGCATTACTAGCAATGGTCTAATTTCTCCTCACAAATCAATCCAGTTGGATTGGAAAAAATCTAAAATCAAACCTAGGGACTCATAAGAACCTAAAAACACTCTAAAATCACCTGGTTCAATTCTCCATCTCATTCCCTTGTTTCTGCAATAGGGTTTTAACCTCTCATGCACATAACTGGGCTGTCCTAACTCACCTAGGGCATGAGTTTAAAAATAGTTCCACTCATCTCCTGGAATTCTACCTCTATATACAAAATTTAAAAAAGGCTCCACTACGATATTCATTCACCCTTTTAAGGTTTCCATGGTTGAATCTCAAGTGGGAGCCATGAAAGCAAAAACTGGCTAAAAGACACCAATAGACTACTAGTTTGCAATTATTTTCCTACCACTTGAAGATTAACTCAAAAGAACTAACACACTGAAAGGAAAAGTCTTCAATCATACCCCTCTACATGAATCAATAGTTTGATCTTATGATTCAATCCATAAACAAGCTTTGTAACACCAAATGCTTGAAAAATACACTAACACAGAATTGCAGTCACTTTTTCTATTCCAAAACTTGCTTACAAAAACTCTCTCTTTGGGATTCAAGCCTCAAAGTGTCTTAGATTCTTTTATCCACAATTATAGGCCATTTTAAATCAATTACCACTCCTACATTTGTGGGGATCCTAAGTTGTCGAGTTGCATGCAACATTTGCAATTTCTTGCAAATGTTGTCATGACAACTTTTGGCATCTTTTTGCATTTACTATGCCAACTAGAATATAGGGCCTCTATGCTATGTAGTTCGATGAAGTAACCCTATTTAATGACCTTAAGGAATATTTTACATCCTTCATGGGTCTAGGATACATTTTGAACCCAAATCCCACCTTTAGACCAACTAGGCCTAAACTAACAAAAACAACTAACAATGACTAACTGGTGACCTTGGTACTAACACCAAATCACCTAGTCCACATGAACTACTAAGGATTGAAAGAAAACAAACATCTCTAACTTGGCTACGGTCAGATACAAGCCAAAAAATTCTAAGGCTTGAGGATTTCCTAGGTGCTCCTGCATTAGATTTATGGTGAGATTTTATTCCCACAACCTCTTCAACACTAATTCCAAGTGTTTCATATGATCCTCCTTTGTTTTTCTAAAAATGTGGATGTCATCTAGGTAGAAAAATACAAATACACCCATGTAATCCTTCAAGACTTCATTCATCACCCTCATAAAGGTACTAGGTGAATTGGTAAGCCCAAAGGGCATAACTAACCATTCACATAACCCCTCTGTAGTTTTAAAGGCTGACTTCCACTCATCACCTTCTTTCATTCTAATTTGATAATAACCACTTTTAAAATCAATTTTAGAGAAATTCTTAGCACCCCCAAACACTCCATTAAATCCTCTATTGTAGGAATAGGAAATCTATATCTAATAGTTATCCTATTAATTACCATAGAATTAGTACACATTCTCCACTTACCTCCCTTCTTAGGAGCCAAAACCATTGGGAAAACACATGGGCTTATGATCTTTCTAATCAACCCTTGGTCCAAAAGTTCTTGTACTTGTCTAGCTATCTCCTTGTTTTTCTCTGGTGTCATTTTGTATGCAACCTTGTTTGGTAATGAGGCTCCAAGCACAAAGTCAATTTGATAACTTATCTCCCTCTTTGGTGGTAGTGTAGCTGGTGTACCCTCACATATTATGCCCTTAAACTGATCCAATAGTTGTTTCACTTCTTCTGGCATAGGTTCTTTCTTATGTGGCTCCTCCTCCCTTGGCTTTAAGATGATGGCATAGCCAACTCCTTCCTCTTTCATGTCCTTTAGGAATTCCTTCCCACTCATCAATATTGTATTAGGTTGTGTCTTTTCCATTATGTATTCCTCTAATACTCCTTCCTCTTTCACATCATGTAGGAATTCCTTCCCACTCATCAATATTGTATTGGGTTCTATCTTTTCCATCATGTCTTCCTGTATCAAAGACTGAATTTTGAAAGTTACTCCATTCTTCTTGAAGGAGTACTTGTTCTGCTTCCCATGATGGACTGCTTCCCTATCATACTAGCATGGTCTACCAAGCAATAGATGGCATGCATCCATTGGTGACACATCACAAAGTATCCTATCTTGATACTTTCCAATAGTGAATTCTACCCTCACTTTCTCATTTACCAAGATGTTTTGCCCCTTGTTTAACTAGGTAACTTTATAGGGAAACACATGTGTAATCTTGGCGAGTTTCAACTTCTCCACTGCCTCCTCAGATACAACATTATCTGTGGACCCTGAATCAATGATAACTTTGCACACTTTTCCCAATATCTTGCATTTGAATCTAAAAAGAGCCCTTCTCTACTTATGTTCATCTTTAGTGAGTGTCTTGATTAAGATTCTTCTCAACATGAGATTCTCTCCCATCTCTAAATCTAAAATCACCTATGATGCTTTAGAACATTACTCTTCTTGGAAATAGGCAATCTTTTTCTCTCCTTATGAAGCCGAGGGCTTGTTAGGGCATCTATATACAGGGTGCCCCAATTGTCTAGAGTTGTAGCATTTCATGGAAGAAAAATGAGAACTCCTATTAAAACCCCCTGATCTTCCTCTTCCACTATTATAAGAACCTCTATCTTTTCTATATCCTCCTCTATTATTGGACTCATTTCCTTGTTCTGCATATTTGGAGTCACCTTGGCTCCTACTGTCATTGCCTCTTCCACTTGAACCACCTCTATGGCCACCTCTATTGTCTCTACCTCTTCCTCTTCCTCTAGAGTTAGATTCTTGTTTCTTTCTAAGTTTCTCTTCTAGTCTTAAGTCCATTTGGAAGCAACTATGAATGGAGGTTAGGGTAAAGAGGCTGAGCTATTATTTTATATTCCACCTTAATCCATTAAGGTACTGAGCAACCTTGATGCTCTTTTTCCCTTGGACCCTAGATCGAAGACAAAGCTTCTGGAACTCTTCTCTATATGATGGCACATCTAGGTCCTTTTGTCTAAGGTTTTTCCTTCTCTTATGTAACTGAATGTCATAGTCTTTTGGAAGGTAGTTCTCCTTCACCATAGCCACCATATATTTCCAATTTTCTATGGGATTCTTCCCTTCTTTCTCCCTTTCTTCTTGCAGGAACTTCCACCATGTGAGCGCTTGTCCTCTTAGCCTTGACTTGGCTATCTTTACCTTCTATGCTTTTTTGATTCCATCAAATTTGAAGTGGTTCTCCATGCCTTCAATCCATTCCATAACCATCTCTACATCCTTCTTACTAGAGAACACTAGAATGCCTTCTAGAGCCTTGCCTCTCAATGCTTTGAGGGCCTTGAGGAATGGTTCCTCAGGTAGAGGAGGTTCAAGCTCTGGTTCAATCTCCTCCTCTACTGGTTTCTTCCCCTTATCCTTATCTTCACTCATCTCTCCTTTCATCTTGTTGGCTGTCTCTACAACTTCTGCCATCTTCAACTTCATTTCTTCCATAGCTTCTTCAAGAAGCCTAGTTTTGTCTTGCTGCTCTGACAAGTCCCTTGCCAATTCGACATTGGTCACCATGATGTTTTCTCTTATGGATTCACTCCTCTCTGATATACACTAATAAAATCCCAAGCCTTTCAATGGCTTTGATACCAATTTGACAGGGAGTTCCCACTCCTAGAGATTTCTTTCTCTTTCCAAGACCTTTTATTTGCCTTCATAGGGTTTCTATCACCACCCTAACTAGAGGATATCTCCCTGATCCCCTATCTCACTAGGAGCTCTCCAACAATTTCAAACTAGCTCTAAGCTCCTCTCCATACTTCTACACATCCATGGATTGTCCTGAACACCTTCTTAACAAATTATCCTACCTACCTAGTGACAGGATTCATGACCCTTCCTAGGTCTATTTCAACTTCACTTGATCCAATTTGATGGATCTTTCATCTTAGTTTCAATCAGGTTCTTGATTTCCAACTGTTAAGGCCTTGTAGCCTTTTAGGCCTAATTATCCCTCCTATACATAGAAATATTAGATTTTCTCCCAAAATCCCTTAACACCATTGGGAATTAATTATGGATTTCTTGTGGGTTTATCCTAGGCTCTAGGATTTTCAAGGTCTTAGTTCCCCACCTTGTTCGTATACTGGAATTGCACCAAACCCCTAAAATTTAGGGTTTTTAGGACATGTATATTGGTTTGGATTCTTGGCTTCCAGTAGGTTCATTAAAAACCTCCTCTACTATTCTCATTGCATTCACATATCTGTGATACATGCTTCTAAACTCCTCTACCAATGATTGGCACACACCAATCAGCAAGCAAATCTTATTGCCTCTGTACTATTCAGACTTCCTAGCCAGAATACACAGTACTCGCCTAGGGCCTAATTGATCTCATGGATCCCCTGCACACACAAAATCCACTCACCATATTTACAACATATATATAATGCCTTACTTGATTCCAAGTGGTCATAGAGTTTTGGACCACGAGAACTTCAAGAAAATCCATTATCTACATGACTAGTTCAAAACTGGATAGAGAACCAGTGGAACTTAAAGAATTTTCAAAATGTTCACCAGAAAGTAAAAATGATCAAACCAATGCTACAAGAAGTAATTAAATGATACAAAACACACTCTCAATGCATTATTTTAATCCACTAAAGTATTGGATGATGGATCTATTGCAAAAATACAGTGTAATTCACTCCTTCACAATACACAGTCTGTACCAAATCACAACTAACTCTTGGATTAGGGGTTACTCCACCTTATATACAAGATTACTCCATGTTTTTACCCTCATGTTGGGTTTTGGGCACCATTATAGCACTTTCCTAGTTTTTAGAAAATGTTGTCATGACAACTTTGCAAAGTTGCAAAAGTTGTCATGACAACTTTTACATCTTTTGCTCAAATGACCAATTTCCACTTTCAATGCCCCAACTTGATCCTAAAATTTATAATATGACCTTAAAAAATTCAAAAAAAAAACCATGAATTCTACTCCATTTTTGAGTTTTGGTCAATTGTTTGACCTTTTGGTTGACTTTTTAGGACATAGACCTCTAGATACAACTTGATCTCATCAATCACTAAACCCTAATCACTAATGACTCTAGACACACACTAAACACACTTGGGAATTTATATCTTAGTCCTTATTAACTGGTGGTTGGCCAAACCAACCTACAATCCAAAATTTCTAAAGACCTATCAAAGACCTTAAGGTGCTCCTGCACCAGGTTTCTTTTTCTCTCTTATTTTACTCAGATTCTTTCTTCTCATTAGGAGTCACAGTAGAAAGATCTGCAAGAAGAGTGTTAGAAATTATTTGTAACATCCCAATTTCCTTCACTAACAAATCACAAGTGTGTAATCATCCATTTCTTCTATAGATAATAGTTTTTACTATCAAATATCAGACTCTCCTTCTTAAAGGCCACCATCTTGGATCTCCTCAAGCGGTCATGCTTTAAAAATAGGACTCTATCTCTGATACCAATAGTTATAATTAAGGAAGCACAGAAAAATGAGAGGGGGGGTTGAATTAGTTGTTCCACAAAACTCCAAACCTTTAACCAAAATATAATCTTAATCTCAGATCCAAATGATAAACATGAATTCAAGATCACAACACAGTAAATAAAACATAACACAAAGATTTGTGATGTGAAAACTTGGTTAAGGGAAAAACCATGGTGAGGATCAAACCCACAACATTAATGTATTATATCAAAATTACTATACCCTGTTAAGAGTAATACAAGGGGAACACACATGCATTTAGGTACACTTCCTAGAGCTCATTTCTCAAATACAATAAGGGCTTCAACTTACATAAGATTGAATAGTCTAACTTACATAAGATTGAATATATCTTCACATATCATCTTTAGGAGCTGTAGATCCTTCCCAAACTTGCTTCAGATTACTCAATACTGATATGTGTCCATTGAATACATAAGCATTTTCTTTTTCCAATGATAATTTTACTGGGCCTGAAGATAACATGTCTTCTTTTTCCTCATTGACTGCACTAAATAAGGTTTAATTTTAGGATAAATGAGACTCCTCAGTTCACCAAATTTGGAAATTACTCTTTCTTTTTCCTTCTCCAGTCCTTTAATCTTATCTATAAATGAAATTGATTTTCATTCTTAGTATGATGTGGAAGCATTGAAGGGATCAAATGTTTGAGCAATCTGCTCCATTTTTCTCTCACACTCCTTTATTTGCTTCATTATGCCTTTAATAAACTTAGAATATAATAGAGAGGACTTATATATGTTTTCTCCTTTAGTCAGAACATCCTGAATGATCTTAATGTGAGTATCTAGCACAAACCTATCGTATGTTATGCTTCCCTTTAATTCATTAAATCTTTTGTCCCCAAACTTCTTTCTTACCTTTACCTCAGCAAACCTTTCAAGGGATTCAAATTGAGTACCCACCTCAACCATTAATCTCTTGAGGTTATTAGAAGGACTGTCAACTTCATCCTTCACATAGTATGGTATCATCTTCTCAAGATTTCCAGATGCCTTCTCCAACAAAGCATTATCTTCTATGTGTGTCTTGAGAATTTACTCTCTAGCTTCTGCATATTGTGCAACTTATATATTTTTTAAGGGTGAGAGGATGGAAAAAGCAACTGACCCTTGTGATAGCTAGGGATTATACTCTAAACTATCTTTTTTTCATAAAATCTTTCACTTCCATGGCAATGAATCTTTCCTTTCCTTTATCTCTCAACACCTTGTCTACTACATCTTTTTTATCTTCTACCTCCTTGGGCTCTTTTGTAGTTGTTTGTGCCAACTAATCTAGATGTTAATAATCCTTTAACTATTCTGACCATTTTTCCTCTACATCCTTCACTGTCTTAGTCTGATTTCCTTTCTCTTTCTCTTTTCCTTTGTCTTCCTCTTTCTCTTTTTCTATCTCTTTCTCTTTAGTGGCTTTCTCATTATCTGTCATTGGAACCTATTATGAAAATTTTTCTAACCTTTCCTTAGGTATTTCCATAGAAATCACATCAATTGGTTCCACTTATGTAACACTATCCATATTATCTAAAAAATCAAAATTAGATAAACCAAGTCAGGTTTGAGATGTACTTTCATCTTGTGTTACAGGTATAATTCCATATTTTTTATTCACATGATAATATCTCATTATATTCTCTGTCACATCATACATATCCTTTACCTTTCCAACCATGAATTTGTTTGTCTTTCATTTTCTTTTAAAATCATTCTTGTTAGCCTTGCTCACCCTTTTTATTTCACCAAGTTCTAAGAGCAGACATATATCCATCAATACCTTTTCCCTAAGCCTCTTATATTCAATTATTACATATGCATTTATTGCATCAAGAATGTCATACAAACTTTGAGGAATTTATGATGTTGTCTCTATGAGGTTTTTCTTTGGTCTATACAAATATCTAATTATTACCTCTTCAATCAATTTCTTATTTTCATTATCAAAATTATCAAATAATTTACTCATGTATCTCAGATCTCCATGAGATGTAATAGTTTTAACTACATCATTTATAGATATACCAAGTTCATCAAATTCAAATATGGTAGACTTACATACTTGTTCTTCTCCTCCATCGAACACTTTGTGTTTGGAGGCTGGTGATGCAATTTTATTCCTTTTCTTCTTCAACTTGTTCACCTTAGCATTAGAATTTGTCTCTTCACCATCTTCAATGGTGACTTCTTCTTCTTTCTTCTTCTTCTCTTCTGATTTCTTCTTCTCCACAGTCTACTTCTTCTCTAGTTGTTTCTTATTTTCCTCTATTTTCACTGGTTCTTTTGGATTCTTTTTTGTTTCTAGATTCTTCCTCTTTGTATCTCTAGTAGGTGGAGGCATATGTATTTTCTTCAATGCAACACTTCTAGCCTTCCTACCTAGAGAAAGTGTGGGCACAGAGCTAGATTCTCCAACCTCAATAGCCACCTCATCAGTTCCACCTTGTATAGTTCTTTTGATATAAAAATATAAAAAATCTTTGACATTAGCAACTTGACTTCTCTCATTTCTCTCAATTCTAGGTTTCTTTAGCTCATTATGTGCTTTCAAACCTTTCTCATTATAAGTGTTGGAACTTTCTTCAGTTTGGATCAAGTGGCTTGTTGAGTAGATCTTTTTCATATAGATCTAATATCTATTCATCTACTTCATTACCCATAGGCATTACCTATGAAGTTATGGGTTAAACTACCTCCATCATACATGTGTCTGTGTCAACCATAAAATCTATGGTTTTCTCATATATTTCCACTATGGACTTAGGGATTCTTTCCCTCACATGCATTGAATTCTAAAATGCCTTGAAATAGTCCCATATGGTTGTTGTAATCATCTCACTAGTCATTCCATACATTAGTTCTCTGATTTGCAATACTATCAGTCTGTTGCCAGACCAAATTGTGGGACCAACTCCTAGAAACTCTTTTATAAAGTAGAAAAATATATAGAATATGAGAGTTCCAAACTTAAAGATGTTCTTTTAGTCCTTCTTGATCTTTGTTATTTTTCTTGATCAGTTGTTCTCTCATTACCTCACAAAGATCATACTCCTTATTCTCCTTAAACATATGATATGCTATGTATATAGCTATACCATACACAAAATTGTCCCTAGTGGAATGGTAAATCTTATAGCCTACAACTGTAGATACAAATTTAACATCATCCTGTATAATGTTGTTCACTGTCATACCTCTTTTATAAAAAAATACTCTAGTAGCATCATGTGCCATATCATTCTTCAATAGTTTTAGTGTAGGTATCCCACCGGATGCCCAATATCTAGTAACTGCCTAAATTATATCCTTTGTAATCTTCATTGGCTAATTAAGCCACATAAAATCTCCATAAATCCTTATAATAATATATTGTACCACTATGGTTTAGAAAATGTGTGAGCTGAGAAAATATTTTCTCCACTATGGTTTAGAATTATGGCTTTAGTTCAAGATATTATCCTAAGAGCTTGGTGTTATATAGTTCCTTTAATTTTTCTATGCCAAGATCTTCTAGACTTGACTAGATATAAACCCTATTATCCTCAACATACAATACTCTATATGACATATCAAAGAGTGCACCCTTTTGATCCACTTCAATATATTTTTATGGACGCTTCTTAAATTTGGGTTGCAACGTCTTAGTAATGTCAACAATGATTGGGGTATTCATCTTCACAACTTAAATTTGCAGATATTTTCACAGAAAATATCTTTTAACTAAACTTAGGGTTTTACACACAAATTGACTTGTAAAATCACTTCCTTCACCTTGATTTTGATGAAATTCACCTTTAGATCTCTACTTCACTTTTTATCTTAATCAAAATGTGAAAAATGACACTCATAAATTTTGTTTTGTATGCACTTTACCTAATTCTTAGGTGTAATAAATACTTTGTGCCCTAATGTCTTTAAAACACCTTCTTCACTATCTGGGTTCACAAAGATTTTTCATGTACCTTCCAATCCTGTAATAAACATTTGGTGATGACTCCAAAACCTTTTTACTAACCTACTATAGCTTCTCCATGCCTAGAAAGTTTAGGAATCAACACATTCAGGGGGTTCATTCAATTTATCTTATAAGCTCCCCCTATGCCAATGGACTATCTTCAATTCCCTAAGGAATTGCTAGCACCAAATCCAGATGCTTACCCTTCTGGTATGTTCTCAACATTCTTATTAACCCTTGTTTTCTTCATTTTCTTCTTGATCACTTCAACATTCACTTTTACCTTTCCTTTATCCCTTTTTGGCTTGTTCCTGCTTCTGTCAATCAGACCTCTGTTGCTCACATTATTGCTCCTATAATTCCTTTCTACTTGTCGAGATCTATTTTATTTGTAAAAAAAACCATTTATTTGTTTATTTCTATTGTTCACCTGATATCTCTTTCTCCTGCTCTACTTGTAAATATGTCCAAATCCATTGCATGCATAACATTTGATGTTATATTTTTTGTAAGAATTGTTCTTCACAACACTTTTGCATGCACTTACTTTATGACCATGTTTATTGTACTTTAAGCATAAAGACCAAATAAATATGCATTAACCTTATTCATACTATTCCTACAATGTATGGCTTTATGACCTTATTCATCCTATTCCTATTCTTGCTGATGGTTTTTTGTTCATCTTCTTCTTAGATCTAAACTCCGTCTTGTTAAATCTGGGTCTGTTTTGAGAAGATTTAGAGGTTTCACCTTCCTTATATCCAAGATCTCTCTTTTTATTTGGACTCCTTTGAATTTAAAGAAATGAATCAAACTTGGATGATCTAATCATAAACTTATCTTTTTTTTATCATTTGCAATCACAAGTTCTTTTCTAAGTTCTTCCTCAAGATCCTTTTCTCCCTACAGATCAGCAACAATTTTGTTACATTCACCAAATATTTCCTTCAAGGAATTCTCTATATTTTCTTGATTCTTCTTCCTAGCCTCAATCTCCCTGGTCATCTTCATTACCATAGATTCCATCTCATGCTTCAAGTTGTTATTCTCGTGCTTGATTTTTTCACATTATTCGGTCTTATATTTTAGAATTGACTCAACTATTTAGCATCTGAGCTATCTTTTTTTCGTAACTGGTCACAAAGTTTTCTTCTCTTCACATTGGCTTTCTTCAGTTGTGCTTTCATTTTTGTGATGAAATGTTCACTATCTCTTAATTCATCCTACAAAATTCTTACCTCACCTTTGGATTGATCAAGATCCTCTAAAGTAACTAAAAGTTGTTCTCGCAACCCTGAATACATTTTTCCTTCCTAGATCTCCCTCAAGCTATTAAACTTCCTCCAAGGGACCTTTCTTTGATACCAATTTTTTGGATAAAGGAACACAAAGAGGGGGGGGGGGAGTGAATCAATTTTCTATAAAATTTGACTTATTAAACTGATTCTCAAACCATATAAAGCATATCATCAGAAATAAAATCCAAGAACATAAAGTAAATACGCATCAGACCATAACACTGTTAGAATAACTGAGAGGGGGGGGGGTGAATCAGTGGCCTCAAAAATTAATCCTTTAATCAACCCAAAAAATTATTACCACATTTAAAATCCTCTAGTTATCTTCACTCCTACAAGATGATTGCCTTGAAATATTAATAACAAATAACTACTACTCAGATTACTCTTTTAAACCTTATTCTTACTTTTACCGATTAGCAGTCTTTCTATTTACCTAAATACAATAAATAACTAGTGTATACCGATCAATCCAAATTTACTTATGTGAAATGAAAAACAATAAAGTAATGACTCATAAACACATTGAAACATGGATTTTTAACGTGGAAACCCTGTTAAGGAAAAAACCACTGGGACTGGTAACCCAAATTTTCACTCTTCTGAAGTGAGCTTGGTGAAGAGCCAACCCTGTTAAAGGTTACAAACACACTGTTAGGTGTGGCCTTGTTAGAGGATTTAAATGAATATTTTTTCACTTAGTATCTGACATCTAATGCTACCATCCTTGATCAAACACTCACTTGGCTTGTCAATAGGTATCAGGCATATCCAATGCTACTTTGTATGACCAAACTTTTGATACTCCTTGGGATGTATCTCAATTAGAAAATACTTTTAAGTCCTTCTTGGTTAAGAGACTTGATGCTTCAATGGTTTAATTGAAACAGTAAATTGATCTGTTCACATATATAACTAGAATTGTAGATTTTCAAATCTATTGTAAGTTCATTACCTTTCTGATCAATGTTATCAATTCAATACCTTTGCTCCACACTATTATGCTCTATGATGTTGTATCATTATTTTTTGGTGTCTCCATAATTTATCTCTTTCCTCAGCTTGATTAATCAGGTCTAAATGAAGACTTTCTTCTCCTTCAGAATCTCTTCAGCATATATTCTCTTGTCACTCCCCTAATTCACATTGAATAAGCTTATCTCTTATATAGACATGATTTCACCATTTCTTGGCTTTCTTGATCTTGGCGTAATCCACAATTCTTGCCAATTAGATTTAAAGAAAAAATCCTATTTTATCTCGTAGAGATCTTATTTCCAACTAGACTAAGAAGCTTTAAATCCTTTACTTATCTATGGCTCTATCTTGTCGATTAAAATAATGATAAGTTCTAGTTAAGTCTATATTTAGCTCTTGACAGCTAAGCCTTTTGTCATTTATGAACTCTTTGTTCTGTTGGTCAATACTTCAGTTAGTCGTTGGTGACAACTGACTGTTCTGTCAGTGAGACTT
Organism: Thuja plicata; assembly: GCA_018584345.1. Taxonomy (NCBI): domain Eukaryota; kingdom Viridiplantae; phylum Streptophyta; class Pinopsida; order Cupressales; family Cupressaceae; genus Thuja; species Thuja plicata. The sequence continues at coordinate 449,589 of MU225094.1, forward strand.
TAGTTGTCTTTAGGATCTCTGTCCTATTGTCTATCTGTCGGGAAACACTGTAAATATATCCATCGGGTTACACTATGACTTTGCTCATCGATAATGCTATGGTTTTTATCATCGGGTAACACTATGACCTTTCTCTCATTGGTTTACTTTGTCTGTCGGTATGCACTTCGTCCGTGTATACAGTCACTTTGTGAATACTTAACTTCTATGCATTACTGATAGCATTGGCTTTGATTCATTAGTTCTTTGAAGTCTTTTAGTAGTATGACCATACAAATTATATCAAGTTGACATCAATGATAATACAATACATTAACTAATTTAATGTCTTTCATTAACTTTCTGTGTCTTGGTGATCATCAACTTAACATCTTCAAACATTAAATCAGGTATAGTTCATCAATCTCTCCCTTTGGCATTGATGGAAACACACTATAATATCACACTATATTATCACTAATACAATATGAAATATAACAGTTGAAGTTCATCAAACTACCAATCTTATGTACTATAACTGATACAAATATCAGGTCCTTGGTAAGCTCACATAGCTTAGATTTGATTCTTGAAGTCGTCTTTCTATCTTCAATCCCTTTACTGGATAGATGTAGAATCTTTCTACTTCTGCTGTGATGTGTTCTCTCCTTGTTTCCAACTCTCTCCCTTTGACTATTCTTTTGTTTTGATGTCTCTTTTCTCTCTTGTTAGCAATCTCTCCCTTTGTATATACTCTCCCTTTCTGGTTACATCTCTCCCTTTGGGTAATGTGATAATGGATATAATATTTCTCTTTGACAATAATGCCAAACAAATATTTGACAGTAATGCCAAACAATCCTTTCTATCCATTCAATATATTCCTTAAATTTCCCAATCCATCAGAAATGTAACAAGTCTGGTTCTTGGTGTAGATAAATACCTTGTTGTGTATAGATGTATCTTTGAAGTCCATCTCTTTGCTTGCATCAACATGAATGATATTATGATAATATGTAGGATGATGCAACCTTCTAGTCATCTTACTGATTAGTAGACAAGGGTATGAACTCTAGTCTATTTCTCAAGTACTCAAATGTATCCTTGGGCAGTGGCTTGGTGAAGATATCAACTAATTACATTCCTTTGATTGCACATACTCAAGTATCACCTCCTTTTCTTGAAATTGTTCTCTTAAATAATGATACTTGATAGCAATATGCTTTGTCTTTGCATGCATGACTAGATTCTTGGAAATGTTAATTGCACTAGTATTATCACAATAGATAATTACTGGTTCAAGAATTTTCATATGCATACCTTCCAGTAACTATTTGACCCATGCAATATTTGAGCAGTTTGCAGTAGTAGCAACATACTCTGCTTCTGCAGTAGACTAAGAGATGCATCCTTTCTTCTTACTGATCAATGTGATAAGTGTGTCACCCATAAAGAATGCTCCTCCAATTGTGCTCTTTTGGTTATCAATGTTTCTAGCCCAATCAGCGTCAGTGAAGACCTTAAGTTCAAAATTGCATTCTCTTCTATGCCATAAGCCATAGTCCTTGGTATTCTTCATATATCTTAGGATTCTTTTCACAACAGTCATATGTGATTCCCTGGGACTAGCAGAAAATCTTGCAATTGTTCCTACTACATGTGCAATATCTGGTCTAGTATGTACAACATACATGAGTTTTCCAATCATTGATCTATACAAAGTCTGATTTACCTTAGGTGACTTGTCCTCCTTTTTTAGCTTACATCCAGTTGCCATCCGTGTTCCAACTGGCTTGGAATCTTCCATCTTTAATATTTTCAACACTTTCTTGATGTATTTGGATTGTGTAATGAAAATGCCTTCATCTTGTTGCATGATCTGTAGACCAAGAAAGAACTTGATCTCTCCAAACATAGACATCTCAAACTCTTTTCTCATTTCATTTTCATAGCATATCATTGCCTCCAAATATGATGTCATCAAAAAAATTTAGCAATCAAAATGTTAGCATCAATATCTTCCTTCAGATAAAGATTATTGTTTTCACTAGTTCTTACAAATCCAATACTTATGAGATAGGAATGAAGTCTTTCATACTAGGCTCTTGGTGGTTTTTTCAATCTATACAAGGCTTTGTGTAGTCTACATACCATGTTCCTCTTTTTTGGATCAACAAACCCTTCTGGTTGCTCAATGTATACCTCTTCCTCAAGTATTCTATTTAGGAATGCAGACTTGACATCCATCTGGTATACCTTGAATCCTTTAAATGTAGCATAAGAAAGTACTATTCTCACTCCTTCTATCCTAGCAATGGGTGAAAAGGTTTGTCCATAGTCAATCCCTTCTTCTTGTGCATACCCCTTGCATACTAGTCTTTCTTTATTTTTGGTGACTTCTCCATTCTCATTCAGCTTATTTCTGAATATCCATTTGGTACCAATGACATTCTTGTCATTTGGTCTTGGTACAAGTGTCTACGTCTTGGTTTTCTCAATCTACTCAATTTACTCATTCATAGCCCTAATCTATTCTTCATTATCAAGTTCAACATTAATAGATTTTGGCTCAAAATCACAAATTAGACATCTTGTGTTTAGAGACTTACTTCTAGTTCTCATACCACCCTTCTTGTCTCCAATGATCTGGTTATGTGGATGGTTCCTTCTGACATACCTAGAAAGTACATGTTCAATTCTTTGTCTATCATCTTGATCATCATTTTGTCCTTCATTTTGATCTCCATCGATTGGTACATCCTCTTGAACAATATCCTGATTTTTGGTATTTGTAGCCTGATGCTCGGTTGCAATAATCTGTTGATCAGGAGCTATACACTGTTGTTTGGGTAGAGTGTCAGGTTCTTCATTTTAAACAAACCTATGGTATTCCTTTGGTTCTTTGTTCTTTCCTTTTCATTCTTCTCTACAAATTCATCTATCTTTACATTTGCACTTTCAACAATTTTGTTAGAGGCTTTATTGAGACATTTATAAGACTTGCTCTTGGTGGAATACCCTAGAAAGATACCTTCATCACTTTTGGAGTCAAGATTTCCATTTATATCATATTTTAAGATATAAAATTGAATACCAAAGATCTTGAAGTAACTTACATTGGGTGTGTAACCATACCATAGCTCATAGGGTATCTTCTTGGTGTCATTCTTCAATACTTTGTTTAATGTGTAGACAATAGTACTGACAGCTTCCCTCCAGAATATTTTGGTTATGCCTTTCTCTATCATTAGTGTCCTTGCACAATCAATAATGGATCTGTTCCTTCTTTCAGCAATTCCATTTTGCTGTGGTGTTCTCAGTACAGAGACCTATCTTTTGATTCCACGCTCATTGGAAAAGTTAGTGAATTCATTTGCAATAAATTCCCCTCCTCTATCTGATCTTAAGAATTTCAATTCCTTACCACTTTATTTTTCTACCATTGCTTTGTACCATTTAAACATCTTGAATGCTTCTGATTTATCTTTTAGAAATATAATTGTCATCATTCTAGAGTAATCATCAACAAAGAGAATGAAATATCTATCACCATAGTAACTCTTTATCCTCATGGGTCCACATAGATGAGTATGGACTAATTCTAGAATGGCATCAGATGTATGGGTTTTTCTTTTGAAACTAGACTTTGTCATCTTACCTTTTTGACAATATTTGCACATGATCTTCTCTGGATTTGAATCCTCGATAAGCCTCTTACATTTCTCTTTTTGCTTAACTTTATCATCTTGTCAAAATTTACATGACACAATATTTTATGCTACAACCACATGTCTTCATTTCTAGCCATTAAGCAAGTGGTGTTAGTATCATTCAGATATAATAAGTTACCTTTGGTCTGTTCACCAGTTTTGATCAATCTTCTTGATTCATTGAAGATATTTTCCATCTTATTTTCAAATACTACTTTATGACCTAAATTATTCAGCTAAGAAACACTCAATATATTATAATTCAATCCTTTTACCCAATAAACATTTTATCAGGTTATTCAACATTATAGTTCCTTTACCTTCAACTAGACAAGGTGTATCATTACCCATTCTTACTGTACCACCATTATAGTATTCAAAAGTATCAAAATTTTGTTTGTCATCGGTCATATGGTGAGGGCAGCCACTATCTATGATCCAAACATCATTTTTACTAACTTTAGATATAAGTGCAGTTTCTACATACCTTTCTTCATCTTCATCTGAATCATCTTTTACTGCCACAAACACCATCTCGATGTCTTCATCAAATTCAATGTTAGTGTCTTGATCTTTGTGTGTAGCTAGGTAATTGGCCTTCTTTCCTTTGTCCTTGTAGTCTCAGGTATCTGTTCTTCCTAATTATCGGTTGCTTCTATAATCTCGGTTATCACCTCTGTCAAACTTCTTTTCAAATGATCTGTCATTACTTATTTCATCTTTTCTCCTATTAGGACATATTGCAGAAAAGTGTCCAATCTCTTTACAATTAAAACATACAAGTGGTAATTTACCTTTGTATTTACCTTTGCCTCTCTGCATTCTTCTAGCCATAAGTGCTTCAATTTCATTAAGATCTTCTTCTTCACTTTCACTTTCACTTTCACTATCTTTTCTCATAGTGTGTTTATGACTTTATTTAATTATTCTCATAGAATATTTGAATGTAGACTCTATGTTTGGTAAGACACTATTATCAAAGTTATTCATCTCAAATGAAATTAGTCTTCCAATCAAAATATCTAGATTAACATTATTATTTTCTACTACTCTCATTTCTTGTATGGCAGATACTCTAATAGCATAAGTAGGCAGTTAGGTTCTTAGAATTTTACTTACCACTGTCTCTTCATATAGTACACCTCCAACTCCTCAGATAGCATTGACTACCTCTTTGATTCTTGTGCTGTATTGTGTGATGTTTTCACCTTCTTTCATTCTGAGATCATCAAAATTTCCTATAAGGATTTCTACCTTGGCTCTCAGAACATTTATATCACCACCATGTACAAGCTTCAATTTATCCCATATTTGCTTTGCAGTTGTGCATGTTTTGACATCTTCAAATTCAACATTGGAGAGTGAGGAAGAAAGCTCTATTACCATGCAGTTGTGCTCATTCTTCTCTCTCATTTGTTCAACTATGAGTTCTCTTGTGGGAAACACATATTTAGTATCCAATTATTGAGTAACATCATTTCCAATACATGATAAGTGGAGTCTTATCCTGCTTTTCCACGAAGCAAAGTTGTCTTTGTTCAACTTGGGCACATCTCGTCTATTCTTCTTGTGATCTTTAGCTTAGGTCTTGAAACCTTCCTTCTAAGAACACAAGCTCTGATACCAATTGTTAGAATAACTGAGAGGGGGGGGGGGGGTTGAATCAATGGCCTAAAAAATTAATCCTTTAATTAACCCAAAAACTTATTACCACATTTATAAGCCTCTAGTTATCTTCACTCCTACAAGATGATTGCCTTGAAGTATTAATAACAAATAACTACTGCTCAGATTACTCTTTTAAACCTTATTCTTACTTTTACTAATTAGCACTCTTTCTATTTACCAAAATATAGTAAATAACTAGTGTATACCGATCAATCCAGATTTACTTATGTGAAATGAAAAATAATAAGTAATGACTCATAAACACATTGACACATGGATTTTTAATGTGGAAACCCTGTTAAGGGAAAAACCACTAGGACTGGTAACCTAAATTTTCACTCTTCTAAAGTGAGCTCGGTGAAGATCCAACCATGTTAAAGGTTACAAACAAACTATTAGGTGTGACCTTGTTAGAGGATTTAAATGAATAGTTTTTCACTTAGTATCTGGTATCTAATGCTACCATCCTTGATCAAACACTCACTTGGCCTATCAATAGGTATCGAGCATATCCAATGCTACTTTGTATGATCAAACTTTTTGATACTCCTTGGGATGCATCTCAATTAGAAAAGACTTTTAAGTCCTGCTCGGTTAAGAGCCTTGATGCTTCAATGGTTAAATTGAAACAATAAATTGATCTGTTCACATATGCAACTAGAATTGTAGATTTTTAGATCTATTGTAAGTGCATTACCTTTATGATCAATGTTATCAATTCAATACCTTTGCTCCACACTGTTTTGATGTGTGATGCTGTATCACTGTTTGTCGATGTCTGTAGAATTTATCTCTTTCCTCAACTTGATTGATTAGGTCTCAATGAAGAATTTATTCTCCTTCAGAATCTCTTTAGCATCTATTCTCTTGTCACTCCCCTAATTCACAATGAATTATCTTGTCTCTTAAATAGACATGATTTCACCATTTCTTGGATTTCTTGATCTTGGCATAATCCACAATTCTTGCAAATTAGATTTAAAGAAAAACTCCTATTTTATCTCATAGAGATCTTCTTTCCAACTGGACTAAGAAAATTTAAATCCTTTACTTATCTATGGCTTTATCTTTCTGATTAAAATAATGATAAGTGCTAATTAAGTCTATATTTAGCTCTTGACAGCTAAGCCTTTTTTCATTTATGAACTCTTTGTTCTGTCAATCAATACTTCAGTTATTCATCGGTGACAACTAACTATTCCGTCAGTGAGACTTCATTTTTCTTTTGGATCTCCATCCTATTGTCTATCCATCAGGCAACACTATAAATCTGTCCATTGGGTTACACTGTGACTTTGCTCATTGTTTTAGCTATGGTTTTTCTCGTCGGGTAACACTGTGACTTTGCTCTTGTTGGTTTACTTTGTCCATCGGTGTGCACTCTGTCGATGTATACAATCACTTTGTGAATACTTAACTTCTATGCATTACTGATAGCATGGCCTTTGATTCATTGGTTCTTTAAATTCTCTTAGCAGTATGACCATACAGATTATATCAAGTTGACATCAATGACAATACAATACATTAACTGATTTAATGTCTTGCATTAACTTTCCGTGTCTTGGTGATCATCAACTTAACATCTTCAAACATTCAATCAGTAATAGTTCATCAAACACATGTTTTTTAATTTATTTATCATGGAAACCCTTTTAGGAGAAAAACCATATTGGGGATTAAACCCACAAGCCAATACTCTATAGAAAATATTGTCTTACAATATGGGGAATGTACTTGCATTCAGACACACTATCTAGAGCTCACTACTCAATTACAACTAGGGCTACAACCCTTTAAAATAAGGACCCCTTACTCAATAGATCACTACAATGGTCTCAAATATTTTGAACTACTGAAGTAGCATCAACTATGCTTCATTACAGTTCCACGTATACACTTAATTATGATATGATACACTTTTCCTAGCTAACTGCCCTATTATATCTTCTTCACTAATTAAACTACTAGACCATACTATCCTGCATCAAATATACACGTAGGTTACTTGTGCACTTCACACACACATAACATTTCCTCCACACACTTTTCAAAACCCTAATCCATTTATTATATAGGCTCAAAACTATAGATTTGATCTCCCATGTTGGTTACCAAAAATTTCTTAGGGAAATGTAATATGTCTTGACCAAGTCAGCCAAATCCTCAATTTTAATTGATTTCCATACAAACTTATTTTAATAATGCAACTAAATATGTCATCTTTACCAATTTATAATAAAATTTAGCACCAAATTCAAACTACAACGTACACATAAAGATCTTCCTTCATGTCAACCTGTTAGACTGTGAACCAAGAAATATCACTGCTCGGATCTTTGTAACTCTTATCCAACATGTCACTGTATATCTAAAATATGGAATCAATATCTATAAACCACTATAATGATTCCATTATATGCACAAATAATAATCCATATTTTTAGTGCCTCTTGTCATAATTATAACAAAATCACCTAGGTATTACGAAGAACAATGAAACTCATGCACAACCATATGCCCTATCATTTATGCTTGCTATTTTGGAATGTAGAAATAGGGTACCATGCCTACCACATTGAAATATGAAAAGATAATGGATGAAAAATATTTTGAAATAGTTTTGAATAGAATTTAAAACATCACTTTAATAATTTGGAAAGGTAAAGAGTTTAATCACGATCTCAGTACAACAAATGGTGTGAAAATTGAAGCTCTCTAGCTAAAGATGTTAAAGATTCACTAAAATGAAAAAAAAAGATACATTACAAAGTAAAAGTTGAAAAATACTTATCTTTTAAATAGGGAGAAATTCTATATCATTTTATCCTATTCAAATTTTATCTTTATTATGAATAGGAAAGAAACAAAGATGCAACCTCAATGAGGACTACAATCGACAAGGATTGAGATCTTGAGGTGAGCAGTTGAGGAGGGGAAAATACTAGAGGAGGTAGGCGCCACATCACTATCTTTGCATTTTTTTGTTTGTTTTACTATTTTTAGTGATTTATACGTATAACCATAGTCCTAGTGTAAGGACACCCTTTTAAGATGCTAGGGATCCTAGAATGTGCCTTAGGACATCTAGGCCCCCTGACCCAAAAGGGTTCCTCTAACCTTTCAAGGTACCCCGATCCTCAAAAACACTAAAACAGACTTAAGGTTGATAGTGGGTGATGGATTAACTAGTTTAATGATGTTTCATATGTTTGACATGTATTTGTACACACCAATAGAGATGTGGCAACATGAAAGTACTCAAATCATGAAATATCTATGAGATAAAGGAGGAGATCTCTCTATTGAGGATCTAGAGCTCTTGAGATAGGTTAGGTTATATTAGCTATACCAAATGCTAACCATGTAATACAATGATTTTATGTTGATGGTTCTCTTTAAGTGTTAGGATGCATATACATCCAACTCCTATCTTCTAATTGGAGAGATGGAAATGACATTATAGGATGTGTATTAGATCACCAGATTTCCTATCTACATAAGGAAATTTATATATTATATTGAATAGATTGAGGAGCAGCTTTTGGAGCATCAAATATATTGTTTCGATAGGCCTATGCATAGTGAACAAAAGGATATGATACCTCTCTATTGTAGGAGCACCTTAGGTTGAGAGTTGGATACATTGTCATTTTTGGTTTCCTTGTATTGGTTTTATGTAATAAGGTCATTTAAAACCATTTAATGTTTTTTTGAGTCCATATTAGGTCACTAGGGGGGTTGGAATGTCAAATTGCATAAGTTGTTAATTTTGCAAAATGTTGTCAAAGTTATAAGAATGCAAAACATAAAATATGAACAGTCATAAGTGAAGGAAATGAGGGATGTTGTTCAGTTGGTGGTGTATTTATTACTTCACAATGCTTTTAAAACCATAAATATGTAATGCAAATTCAAATCTGGGGGATGAAGAAGGTTGGGAATGAAATAAAACCTATTTTGAAGTCATTGCATACTAGTTTTCTCTGTTATTTGTTTCTACAAATAGTCTCTTATTTTGAATGGTATGACCATGTAAAGTATAGTAAGGACCTAAAACCAATTTGAAAAGATTGATAAATTTATCTAGTTTCATTTTTTTTTGTTTTGGTTCAATTTAATGAATACTTTCAGAAGTTATGATCATTTTATCAAGTGCAGGTCTGAATCTTCTCTAGGGTTACCAGTTTTGGGAAATAAAATTATAAATTTACCTTCCAATGTTGGATCTTGCTAAGAATTGGATGAAATGTCTATATCTAGGTTTTATTCAATCTCTCAAATATGATTCCCTTAATTGTTTATTTTGCAAAAATTATGAGTGACTATTTGTCTGATATCTTCATGTTTCGCAAAAGTTTAGGCCTAATTGACAAAAGGACAATAAATTTTTAGGGTTTGCATACTGAAAAACCTACCATGGTTTTGAGATATATTAAATAAATCCCAAATCAGTATTTAAAACTAATTTTACATTTTTTATGTCATGCCTACACTGAATGTTATGGTAGAAAAATACAATTTGAAGGGATACCAGTGGATTAAATTCTTGATAGTGAAAACACATCTTTGGATGCTTGTGGAATTGAAAATATTGGTTTATTTTTTGGGTTTTGGTATTCTCTACATTTAATATACATCAATTGGTATCAGAGCCCAAAGATCTATGCAAGAGAAGTTTTGGAATTTATGTGTTTCTCTTGATAGGTTGAAATGAAAAACTTGGATGCCAAAGGGCTATGTAGTGAGAAAAAGGAAAGGAAACCTAAGAGAAGTATCACAAGAATCATTTAGAATAAGCAAGGTGAAATATACTTTCTTAATAAATAAGAATGAAAATGTTGATAAGATTTGTTTGTGGAGACTTTCAAAGTAAGGAGGTGCCAAGAAAGAAGAAAAAAGAGAAAAGAAAATAAAAAAGTGAGATGAAGAAGAAAGATGAAAAGATAGAACTAGTAAGTATTCAATAGGAGATAACAAATTTGAGCCAAGGCTTGGAGGAAATGGAATATAAAATGAACTTGAGATGAAACACTTTCTTGAGAGTGAAAATTATGGGGAGCTATAACTCATAAGATCTTCCTTTTTCTTCTTAAAGCCTTTTCTATGACCTTAATAGGGTACTTCTCTCTACCCTAACCATAGGACACTCCTATGGTTCCTCTACTCCAACTAGAGCTCTCCACCAACTTCAAACTCTCCTCAATCCTTCTCTACTCAATTGTGCATCCATAGGCTCAATTCAAGAAACTATGCTCCCAAACTGTTCTAATTGGCAATAGAAATATGTTTTAAAACTATTTACCCTCCACATTCCTTCAGTATTGATCTAATTTGATGGATTCTTTCAAGGTTTTCCCATCGAGCTCATACTTTCCTAGATTTTAGGCCTTGTAGCCTTTTTAGCCCAATTAGGCCTCCTAAAACTAGTAATATTAGAATTACTCCAAAATTCTCTTAACAAACCCCCAATCTAGTTGTGGATTCTCTCTGAGGACCTCCTAGGCTTCAAGATTTCTAGGTCTTAGGTCTCCATAGTGTCTGTACATAGGAATTCTAGCAAACCCCTATTTTTAAGGGTTTCTAGGGCATGTATGACAATCTTGTTAGGGTTTGATAGATCTGGAACAATATAAGAATAAATAGTTATATGAAGAAACAAAAGAAGAATAAAAATAAACATAGATAACACACAGATTTAATGTGGTTCACCCAAAACTTGGGCTGCATCCACCTACACAACCGTCGAACCTTTCTTATTATCCAGCAAAATAGTACACCAATATTACAATGCATTATGCATCTCAGCCTCTTATAACATGAATTTTAGGGCAACCTATAAAATTGGCCATTTTAGGGTTTTATAATGTTGGTCTTCTTTTTCCTGAAAAAGAATTATTTTCCCAAGAAAGTACAAAAAGTTTTCACAAGTCACCATAATATCAACACCCACTACATTATTAACTAGATGAGAAGTCGCCACAATATCAATACCCACTACATGATCAGTCACCACAATATCAACAAATCTATCTTATTTTAGCTCCCAATGTGGTCACTTGAACTCCTTAGAACCTCTCCTCATGATACATGCCCCTATATTAACCACCTTGAGATTTTCACAAACTAATCCATTTAGCAAGTCCTTTTGCCTCTGTAACTGTGCAAACCCCTAGCCAAATATCTTTATACTCGCCTAGGGCCTACTTTTAAAATTATCTCCCCTACACACAAGGACTCCAAAATCCATATTTACACTATTTACAAAATTCCTTTCTTGATTCCAAGTGGCCATAAGAATCCAACCACAGGAACTCAAGAAAAGGTTATATTTACATAATTGTCTCTAGACTGGACAACGACACAGTCAGAACTAAAGAATTTACAAACTAGTAAAAGAAAGTACCAAATTGCTAAACTACCACCACATAGATTAATTACATGAACTCGTTTACACAAATCCAACACAAATATCCACCATTCAATCCATTAAAGTGTGGATGAATTCTCTGTAACTCAAAAAAGTCCAAATTCTTTCTCTCTCCAAACTCAATCCGTACAATATGATGTCCAACCCCCAAATTAGGTTTTTTTTGGTCTTAAGTAGTTTATTTCCACATTCTCAGATCCTTTGGTTGGGTTTAATACCTCATTAAATATCTTTCCAACATTCTAGGAAATATTGTCATGACAACTTTGTAAAATTGTAAAGTTGTCATGAGCAACTTTTACAAATTTTGCAATTATGACAGTCTACTATACTAAATTGATCCAAAATCACTCCATTGGATCCTAAAAAAATCAAAAACACCAAAAGTACAAGTGCCACTCCATTTTGGAGTCTTAGTCAGATTTTGACCCACTTTTGACTTTCCTAGTCACCTATTGCAAACTGACTATTTAGGACCTTCTTGGACTAAACCAAAGACAACACTTGAAAAATCCTATTTACACACACACTTTGGGACTTTATCTTAGTCCTTATTCATTTGTGGTTGGCTAAAACCACCTACAAGACAAAATTGATCTAGGATCCAACTAAGACCCTAAGGTGCTCCTGCACCATTCTCCCCATGCCACAAGAAAGTCATGGTCCCTAAGGTGTGATGAACTCTAGGATAATTCTATGCTTCTTGAAATAACCCTCTTCTATCCAAGTAGCCTCTAATTCAGGTTGATGCTTCCATTTCACTAGGTGCTCCATGTAGTTCTTGTGTCTAGTCTTTTTATTCACTCTAGAATCTAGTACCTTCTCAGCTTGAGGCTTGATCTGATCAGGGACTTTGAGTTCTTCCAAATCCTTAGTTACCTCATTACTGTAATCTTTCTCATCTATCTTTGGACCCTTGTATTTAATCAGATCCTTCACTTTGAAGATAGGAGAAATGGACATCTCCTTTGGTAAATCTACTTTGTAGGCATTGGATACATACTTGGCCAACACCTTACATGGACAAATCCTCTTCATTTAAAAATTTCTTGGTATTCCTTTTTGTAGTCTAGATTTGTTAAAAAATGCCATCACCAAGTCTCCTACCTCAAACTGTAAGTCTCTTCTCTTTTCATCCACTTTTTCTTTAAGATTTTGATTAGCCTCCGTTAATTTCCTTCTCACTTGTTCACGAACCTCTCTCATTGACTGAGAAAAATCATTTGCATGTCCACTAACCCCTTCATAACTGTTTAAGTCCCTAAGTTCAAGTACATCCCTTGGATGTAATCCATACACAATTTCAAATGGACTCTTACCAATAGTCCTGTTGGTACTATCATTATAGGAAAACTCTTCTTGAGGAATGACTTGTTCCCATCCTTGCCCATATTCCTTGGTTAGACACCTCAACATATTACCAAGAACTCTATTAATTACCTTTGTTTGGCCATATCATTGTGGATGATATGCAAAGATATGTTCTAGTTTGGTTCCCAATCTCTTCCATAATGTTTTCCAGAAGTGCCCCATAAATTGTACATCCCTATCTAATACAATACTAGTTGGAAACCCATGGATCCTCACTATTTATTTAAAGAAAAGATGATAAATATGAATAGCATCATGAGTTTCTTTACAAGGGATAAAATGACTCATTTTACTAAATATATCTACTACCACAAACACACTATCCAAACTAGTTGGTGTTCTAGGTAGCCCCACTATGAAGTTCATACTTATGCACTCCCAAGGCCTATTTGGGATGGGAAATGGCTAATAGATACATGCATTTGAGGATGTCCCTTTGGCTTTTTGACATACCCCACATTGCTCAACATATCTCCTTACATCCTTCTGCATTTTAGGCCAATGGTAAAATCTCTCCACAAGATGTGGGGTCTTATTTAACCCTAAGTGTCCACTCAAACTACCATTGTGCTTCTCTTGGATGAGGTTCTCCCTCATAGAACCCCTTTTAACACATAGTTGTTTCCCCTTAAACAGTTATCCATTCTGCAATGTATAGTCAACATACTCACTATGGAAATGGTTATCAAAATCATTTCATACCTTATAAATCTCTGAGAAATCTACATCTCCTTCATATAGAGCCTTGAATCCTTCAACTCCTATGCTCTGAAACTGTATTTCTTGGAAAGTGAGAAATCTCCTACTAAGTGCATCTGCAACTTTTTTGTTCACCCCCTTCTTGTGATTGATTGTAAATGTGTATGACTACAAAAATTCCATCCACTTTATGTATCTCAAACTGAGCTTCTCTTATGTATTGATGTAGCTAAGAGCTTGGTTATCTGTGAATACCACAAACTCTTTTGGCAACAAATAGTGCCTCCACTTCTTGAGAGCTTGAACCAATGCATAACACTCCAAGTAATAAGATGAATATCTAGACTTTTCCTCATTTAAACTTTCACTAAAGAAGGCTACTGGCCTCCCTTCTTGACTTAGGAATGCACCCACTTCTATATTGCTAGCATCACATTGTACAATGAACAATTTTTCAAAACTTGAAAAAACCGATATAGGTTGGGTAGCCACTTCTTTCTTCAACCTTTCAACCTTTCATTGGCTTCCTTGGTCCATATAAAATTTATCTTGACTCCGCCCTTTATGGTATCTAGGATAGGTGCACAAATTTCACTAAACCTCCTCACAAACTTCCTATATAATTGAGGCAAATCATAAAAAATTCTCACTTCTGTCCATGTTTTTGGAGTAGGCTAACTTAGGATTGATTCAACCTTTCTTTTATCCATTTTCAGATCACCTTGGAAAACTAAAAACCTTTAATAGATAAGTTCTTGTTTCATGAATTTACTTTTCTCAAGGTTAATGGTTAACTTCCCCTCTTGGAGTTTATTCAACACAATCTCTAGGTGTTTAATATGCTCTTCTTTGTTTTTTCTAAAGATGAGGATATCATCTAGGTAGACTACTACAAATACCCCTATGTAATCCTTTAAGACTTTGTTCATGACCCTCATAAAAGTACTAGGTGTATTTGTAAGCCCAAATGGCATTACTAACCACTTGTAGAGTCCCTTTGTAGTTTTAAAGGAAGACTTCCACTCATCCCCCTCTTTCATCCTAATCTGATAATATCCACTTTTAAGGTCTATTTTTGAAAAGTACTTAGCACCCCAAGACAATCCATCAAGTCTTCTATTCTAGGAATAGGAAACTATACCTAATTGTTATCCTATTTATTTCCCTAGAATCAGTACACATTCTCCACATACCTCCCTTTTTAGGAGCCAATACCACTGGAACAACACATGGGCTAATGCTCTTTCTTATCAGACATTGATCCAAAATATCTTAAACTTGCCTTGCAATCTCCTTGTTTTGTTCTGGTGTCATCTCGTAAGAAGCTTGTTAGGAAATGATGCCCCTAACACAAAATCAATTTGATGACTGATTTCCCTTTGTGGAGGTAGTGTAGCTGGTGTCCCATCACATATGATGTCCTTGAACTAATCCATCAAATATTTGAATTCTACAGGCATAGGTGTCTATTTGGGTGCCTCTTTCTCCTTTGGTTTCACCAAGATAACGTAGCCAATTCCTTATTCCTCCTTCATGTCTTTTAGAAATTCCTTACCACTCATTAAGAAAGTATTGATATCCTTACTCTCCACTATATCTTTTTCTACCAAGGACTATATATTATAAGTGACTCCATTCTTCTTGAATGAGTACTTATTCTCCTTTCCATGGTGGACTGCTTCCCTATCATACTTCCATGGTCTTCCAAGAAATAGATGGAAAGAATCCATTGGTAGCACATCTTAAAGTATCTTGTCCTAACACTTCCCTATGGTGAATTCAACCCATACTTGTTCATTGACCAATATGTTTTTCCCCTTGTTCAACCAAGTTAATTTATATGGGTTAGCATGAGGTATCTTTCTCAATTTCAACTTCTCCATTGCCTCCTCTGAGATCACATTATCTTTTAACCCTCTGTATATGATGAATCTACACACTTTTACATGAATCTTGCACTTAACCCTAAAGAGTTCTCTCCTTTGTTTGTGTTAATCCTTGTTAGGTTCTTTAATCAATATTCTTCTATGCATTAGGATTTCTCCTTTCTCTAAATCAATACTTACCTTAGAATGTTTAGTACTATCCTCTTCTTGCACATGCAATTTTCTTCTCTCCTTGTGAAGATGATGACTTATCCGGACACCTATAGGTAGGGTGACCCAACTGTCCACAGTTATAAAACTTCATTGAAGCAAAGTGTGAACTTCTTCCAAAACCACCATATCTACCTATTCCACCACTATGATAACTCCTTCCTCTTCCATAGCCTCCTCTATTTCTTGGCTCATGTGTTTTCTCAATGACCTTGGAGTCTCCTTGACCTCTGGTTTCATTGCTTCTTCCACTAAAATCTCCTCTCTGTCCCCCTCTAGAGTCTCTACCTCTTCCTCTACCCCTAGAGCATGAATCTTGCTTCTTTCTAAGTTTTTCTTCCACCTTAAGGGCCATTTGAAAACAACCACAGATAGAAGTTAAGGTAAAGAGGCTTAGCTCCTCTTGAATGTTTCACCTAAGTCCATTTAGATATCTAGCTACTTTTATGTTTTCTATCTCTTGCACTTTGGACCTAAGGCATAATTTTTGAAATTCTTCAGTGTAGGCTATGACATCTAAGTCCTTTTTTCTGAGATTTTGTCTCTTTTTATGTAGTTGGATGTAATAATCCTCTGGTAGGTAATTTTATTTTACCTTAGCCACCATAGCCTTCAAATTGAGTATTGGCTTCTACCCTTCTCTTTCTCTTTCCTCTTGCAAGAACTTCCACCAGGTTAGTGCTTGTCTTCTCAACCTTGACATAGCTATCTTCACCTTTTATTCCTTTGTAATCCCATCACATTCAAAGTTATTCTCCATACTTTCAACCCATTCCATCACCAATTCTGCATCCATTCATCTAGAGAATACAAGGATTCCTTATAATTCTTTTCCACTTAGTGCTTTAAGGGCTTTGAGGAAAGGTTCCTCAGGTAGTGGAGTGTCTAGTTTGGGTTCCACATTCTCTTGAATCTTATTCTTTCCTTTATCATTATCCTCTTCTAACTGTTCTTTCACTTTGCTTGTAGTTTCTACAACTTCTGCCAATTTGTGCTTCATCTCCTCCATAGCTTCTTCTAGGAGTATGTTCTTTTCTTGTTGTTTTCTAAAAAATCTCTTTCCAACTTTGCATTGGTCACCATGGTGATCTCACTAATTGAATCATTCATCTATAGCATGCACACTTACTTCCCAAGCCTTATAATGGATCTGATACCTATTTGATGGGTATCAACTGTGCATCCATAGGCTCAATTCAAGAAAATATGCTCCCAAACTATTCTTGGAAATATAAATAGGTTTTAAAACTATTTCCCCTTCACCTTCCTTCAATCTTGATCCACTTTGATGGATTCTTTCAAGGTTTTCCCATAAGAGATTCATTTCTCTTATTAAGGCCTTTCTTATGACCTTACTAGGGTAGTTCTCTCTACCCTAACCAGAGGACACTCCTATGGTTGCTCTACTCCAACTAGAGCTCTCCACCAACTTCAAACTCTCCTCAATCCTTCTCTACTCAACTGTGCATCCATAGGCTCAATTCAAGAAAATATGCTCCCAAACTATTCTTGGAAATATAATTAGGTTTTAAAACTATTTCCCCTTCACCTTCCTTCAATCTTGATCCACTTTGATGGATTCTTTCAAGCTTTTCCCATCGAGTTCATACTTTCCTAGATTTTAGGCCATGTAGCCTTTTTAGCCCAATTAGGCCTCCTAAAACCAGTAATCTTGGAATTAATTCAAACTTATCTTAACAAACCCCCAAAATAGTTGTGGATTCTCTTTGAGTACCTCCTAGGATTCAATATTTCCTAGGTCTTAGGTCTCCATAGTGTCCATACATAGGACTTCCAACAAACCCCTATTTTTAAGGGTATCTAAGGCATGTGTGACAGTCTATCTTCTTTTAGCTCCAAATGCACTCACCTAAACTCCTAAGTACCTCTCCTCTCAACCACATATCCATGATACATTCCCCTACATTCACCACCTTGATATTGGCACAAACCAATCCATTTAGCAAGTCCTCTTGCCTCTACAACTGTGCAAACCCCTAGCCAAATATCTCTGTACTCGCCTAGGGCCTGCTTGTAAAATTATCTCCCCTGCATACAAGGACTCCAAAATCCATATTTACACTATTTACAAAGTGCATTTTTGTATTCCAAGTTGCCATAAGGATCCAACCATGTGAACTCAAGAAAAGGCCATATTTACATAATTGTCTCTAGACTGGACAACGACACAATTAGAACTAAAGAATTTACAAACTAGTAAAATAAAGTACCAAATTGCTAAAATACCACCACATAGATTAATTACATAAACTCCTTTACTAAAATCCAACACAAAGATCCACCATTCAATCCATTAAAGTGTGGATGAAGGCTCTATAACTGAAAACAGTCCAAATTCTTGCTCTCTCCAAACTCAATCCATACAATCTGATGTCCAACCCCCAAATTAGGGTTTTTTTAGTCTTAAGTAGTCCATTTACACATGTTCAGACCCTTAGGTCTGGTTTAAGACCTCATTAAAGCTCTTTCCAATATTCTAGGAAATGTTGTCATGCCAACTTTTCAAAATTGCAAAGTTGTCATGAGCAACTTTTACAACTTTTGCAATTGTAACATTCTACTATCCTAACTTGCACAGCTCGATCCAAAATCACTCCATTGGATCCTAAAACACTCAAAAACATGAAAATTATAAGTGCCACTCCATTTTGGATTCTTGGTCAAAGTTTGACCCACTATTGACTTTCCTAGTCAACTATTGCAAACTGACTATTTAGGACCTTCTTGGACTAAACCAAAGACAACACTTGACAAATCCTATTTACACACACACTTTGGGAATTTATCTTAGTCCTTATTCATTGGTGGTTGGATAAAACCACCTACAAGCCAAATTTGATCTAGGATCCAACTAAGACCCTAAGGTGCTCCTGCAACAAAAAAATAAGAAAGTGGTTGGTATTTACAAATCAGATAAAAGGTAAAGTGGCCTATCAAGAAGATCATTTAGAGGGGAAGAAGGTAACAAAGGATAAAAAAAATAAAGAGTGAGTTTCAAGATATGTGGAAAGGAAGGTTTATAGAAGCATTTGAAGAGATAATTTTTTATTGACACTAAGCCTTTGTGTGAGTATGTGTTTACAGGTGCAACATATGAAAATGAAGATGGAAAATAGTCTTCAAAAGGAGGAGAAGTGCATACACTGTATGAAGATGGATGTTAAAATATAAAAAACTATGGTGAAGAAGATGTGTACAAAACAACAGAGGTAATGGTTGTATCTTCTAATTTTTTGATTGATGAATATTCTGATATATTGTATTCTAATGAGGAAGATGAAGACATAAACAGTGGTATTAAGGCATATAAATGAGAACTAAAATATTGGTAGCTTGAAGTTGAGAAAATGCTTAGCGAAAGATAGTAAAATAAGAAGGAAAATTATCAAAGAAAATTTACAGAGATGGAGGGAAAGCTATAGAATAATTGGAAGACCAGGAAGAAAAAAGAAGGCATGTACTCAAGGGGACTTGAGTTCATTTTACCTTGGGAGTATGGTGAAGGAAATCCTTAGGTTTAGAGTTGGATGCATTATCATTTTTCACTTCCTTATAATGGTTTTATGTAATAAGGTCATTTAAGACAATTTAATGTGGGTTTAAGTCCATATTATGTCACTAGGCATGTTGGAGTGTCAAATTACATAAGTTGTTAATTTTGTAAAACATTGTCAATGTTATAAGAATGCAAAACATGGAATATGAAGTGTCATAAGTCAAGTAAATGAGGGAAGATAGGTAGTTGGTGGTTGGTTGAGTAGTTGGAAATGATTTTAAAACCATAAATATGTAATTCCAACTTGAATTTGGGGGTTCAAGAAGTTTGGCAATGAAAGAAAACTTGTTTTGAAGCCATTGCATACTAGTTTTCTGTGTTTTTTTTTTCCTGCAAATAGTTTTATGTTTTGAATGCTATGGAAATGAAAAGTATAACAAGGACCTAAAACATATTGAAAAATATATATAAATTAATCAATTTTAATCTACATTTGGTTCGGTTTAATTTAATTAATATTTGCAGAAGTTATGCTCATTTTTGTATGTGCGGGTCTGAATTTGCCCTAGCATTACCAGTTTTGCGAAAAAATAATTTTAACTATACTTTCCACCATTAGATCTTGCTACGATATTTATATATCTAGGTTTAATTCAATCTCACTAAATAAATATCCTTAATTGTTGTTTTTTAAAAATTTATGAGCAACTGTTTGTCTAATATCTTTATATTTTGTAAAAGTTTAGTTCTAATTGACATAATGTCAGTCAAATTTTGAGGGGTTCCATACAAAAAGAGATACCCTGGTTTTGAGATATGTTAAATAAAAACCAAATATGTATTGGAAACTACTTTTTGATTTTTTATGTCATGACAATATTGCAAGTTAAGGTGGAAAAATCCTATTTGAATGGATACTAGAGGATTAAAGGCTTGAGAGTGTAAACCCATCTTTGGATGCTTATGGATTTAAAAATATTCATTTGTTTTGAGTGTTTTGGTATTCTCTACCCTTGATCTACATCACTCTTGATATTCTACTATATGGGTGTCTATTTTTTTCTCATTTGAGGAAGGTTTTGATGACAACTATTAATTTGGTCATGACTCTAGATGCACAAGGCACTATATTTGACCTTACAATGAAGTGTTGAGGGGAAAAATTCCATACAATGCAACCAAGGTCTCCCTAGATGAAGGTTGTAAGTAAGAGTATAAAAATGCCATGGATATGCGTAGATAAAGTGATAGGACATTTTTCAATGGGAAAATTTATAATACCCAACATATCTCTCATAATGTTATGGAATCCATAAATAGAAAAAGAATTAAATTGAATTAAGAATCCTCATTAATCTTATGTAATATCTCAATGCTTCAAATATTAAGACCAGATCCATTATAATCCAAGGGTCATATCATGGAATTACTATTAATAAAAACAACAATCACGAGAGGATCATATCGACATCTCACTTCAAAAGGAGGTATCTCTTCTTGAGAAATTACAATTTCAGTCTTAGATCTAGTTGTGTTCATGCATTCTAATAAAGTAGTCAAATCATTAGGTTGCACAAGTAGAGGAATATTCATATTTATTAATGTATATTTTATCATTCCATGATATGTAGATGAATTTTGGATAAACTCCCATAGGGATATCTTGGAAAGATTATCATAAAGCTACTCAAGAAGGTCATATTCCTTTCCAAGATTTTGAGTAAAAGGAAGTGAAAGAGGAATCACCTATTGAGAAATGTGAAGATAAATAGGAATATTATGTTTCATATATTTATTGTGTCATAGGTATGGGAAATGAATTTTTAATTTTGAGTGATTTATTTTGCAAATGTCAAGGAACTATTTGTTCCTCCTTTAACAATAAGGAAAGGTTTACTACGAGTTTGAAATTTTTGGGAATCATTATAACCTTGGGAAACAATCATCATTTTTATTTTCAGTTGAAAATTGTCTTGATGAAGATGGAAAACATTAGGTTTATCATTATCACTAGTGTGACCACTCACACAAATCATATTAATCAATATTTGGTAAAGGGATGGTTTAACTGATGTAGAGGAAGACTTAGTAGAGATCAAGTCACCAAGGGCCTCATCCAGCATATCAAGGTTATCACTACTAAATGACCCATCAAAGGAGTTAAAGACAAATATGGTTGATAAACTACTTTTCACAAAGTGGTAAACTCAATATCTATGCCCTTAGGTTCCCTACTCATTTGTTCCTTAGAGATGAGAGATTTAAGGTATTGGAATTGTCTCTTAATTATACAACAAATCTTAATAAAAACATTCTATATCTCAAACATTGTTTAAAGGAAAAGAAAGAGTGGACCGTGTGCACCTTAATATTGGATTTGAAACTTGTTTTTTTTTATGCAAAGGTAAATGTACTAATAAAATATAGTAAGCTTATGGATATGGCTACCAGTAGAATATATCTATCTATCATAGAAACCTAAAAAATTCTTGGCTATCAAGGGTGACCTAGAGTGTCAGGGGTGATTGCATTGGCTCCCTAACTATGAAGTTTCCTCTTACACTATAAATTTGTTTGGTACTTCACATATTAGACTATTGGAGGTTTGGTAACCTATCTCTATTGTAAAAATTAGATTCACTTATAAGGGGAAAATGGTGAGTGTATGTGAGGCTCAATGGTTTTTTCTGAGTCATACTATATTTTCGTAATTCTCACATCCATAGATAGTCAATGCCAAAATAGGAATTTTGTATTCTCTTGAGTCTAAATTGCATCTAAGATCAAGTTATGATCTAAAATGCATATAGTAAATAAGATATCTACCTTAATATGTCAGAGTGAAACCTTATATGATATTATGATCAAATATACTTGAAATAATTGAATTAATGATGATTGAATTCAAATATGAAGCTTGAATGTTTAGATGTAAGGATAAAATGAAATAATATACACAAGTTAAAGAGAGAAGTACAAGTTTTTGGAAATAATGGGAAGTATGTACTGAGAGGGGAGGGGTGAATCAATACCTCTAAAAGTTTTAGTTAATTAACCTTTAACCTTATGTAATAAAATCTTTGCTTTACCAATCATATCTGTTGTTCTTTCTTCATGCATGTGATATCAATTCATAATATTAATTGTATATAGACATTCATAGAAACATTCATGAAAAAAATAACACATAACACAAGATATGGAAACGTAGAAAACCCCTGTTAGAAGGTAAAAACTACAGTGGAGATGGCACCCACAAAAAATTCACTATCTGTAGATTGGAAGGGGTCGGTTAAGGCTTACAATTTGATCACTTCTAATGATCTACCCTATTAGGAGTATTATGTGGAGACTGGTTAAGGTCTACTCTATTAAGAGCTTTAGCAACACTGTTTAGTGTGCACTCAATTAATAGATTTACAATAGGATTGTTAAATCAACCTTTCTTGAAAGGATTTCTTCTATTTGCTACACTTGTTAGAATGTAGACAAAAATACTCATTGAATTGAGTGTATGCAATCTAAAATTTCTGATTATAGATCCGTTAAGTTTTACATGTACAAACTATCACCTAATGTGATTGATTAATACCTCTATTGCTTGGTATCCTTGGTTCTTGGTTCTTGAAAACCAAATTCATCTTTCACTATTCTGCTTCTTGAAAATTTCAGTCTGATCCATAGATGTGCTCCTTGGCTACAAAGATCCTCTCATCCATCTCAAATTAATGAATACAACATCTATTTATACAATAGATTTTACCTTTTTAGTTTCACGTATTACAAACTTAACTCTATGATCAAAGGTTTACAACTTGACCTTGATCTCCTAGTTTTCATGTTTTAATCAGTTAGACTGATTAAAATAATTACAATTATGTTTCTTGTTCCTTAAGAAATGGTTTAAAAAAAAATTTAAACTCTAAATATAAAGCATAATTATTTCATGTGACGTGGAACTCAGATCCACTTTTCTCAGGATATAACTGACTTTCAGTGTTTGATGCTTGGGTTTCTCTGAAATTCTTTCGGTGTTCCTTTGTTGAACTATTTGTTGGGTTCCCTTGCTATGTCAGGTTCATTTGTTTCTTCTCTTTTGGTTTATAGTGTAACCTTCTTTTCAGGTTCCTCTGTATCATCTTCAGGTTGCACTTTCTATTTACACTATAAAACTTTGTGTCGTCGAGTTTCTCTTTACTTAGCACTTTCGGTCTGAACTGAAACCTGTCTTTTGGTTAAGCATAACTGATGGTTCATAAAAACTATTTTCTCTTTGCATACTAATGGAAAAAATTATGCCATCAATCTCCCCCTTTGACATTAGTATAAAAAATTGATATGTGCAAAATACTCAAGTGTTTAGTATGTACACCATGTATTATTACATAGTCATTTCATGACTCCCCCTATGCATATGCTGGTATAGTATAGTATATGTGTATGTACAATTATCTTTATATCATTTCTCCCTTTTCACCTTGTCTTTTCCCTTTATGCTATATTTTACTTTTCCCCTTTTTACTATATGCTTTGTACATATCATTTTCCTTTTCCCCCTTTTTTGATAATAAGGGAAAAGGTGTATACCTATAGCTTATCAAAAATACGAGAGGGAGAGGTCTTCATTTCCTCCATCATCTTCTCCCATTTCTCCTTTAGATGCTCAAGAGCCATATGCTCTAGTGTGATCCTGGCATGTATGTTGTAGATGCTCTGTTACAGACATCTTGGGGGTGACAATTAGCCATCTTTCCGAACTTATGTGCTGTTGTAGAAGGGTGAGGTTTGGTAAAAGTTGAGGTTGTAGCTCAGTAACCTATTCTTTGAATTGTGATTTTGCTTCCCAAATTTCTTTTCTTAACCTTTTTCTTTAAATTATCTTCTCATAATGCAATTTGATTGCATTTCCAACTGTGGTTAGACTTTGAGAACTTGCATTTAGATCGGAATCGATCTTTGCAATCTTTTTTTTTTATCAGTAATAATTTTTTTCATTAATATGTAAAAAAGTTACATCATTGCCATACATGGCTCTCAGATACATTCATGCAAAAAACTTCATTGCATTCTACTAGTTGCTTCTAAGGACATCTATGTGTAAACATATAATATATCATTCTAGTTTTCTATTAACAGAAATATAAAAAGGAAACCATTATCCCACTAAATAAACCACTTGGAAGCCTCCTCTTTGGTGAAGTTACCAAAGGCACCACCTTTTTCCACTAGGTCCCTGATGTGGATCATACCCTCAGCCATCCCGCTTGTGCCTGCAGCCTCCTCTTCTCTAGCCTTCTGAGCTATGTTGGGCTTTCCTCCCCTTTTGGTGACTGACAACTGGCGTCAAACCCATGACCTGCCATCCTCACTCATAGTCACAGTGGATTTAATAGGTGTCTGCTTCTTTTTTCTCCCCACGAGCTCGGCCTCAACCTTCTCCTTTGCCTCTATATTCCTTCTCTCTAGGGAAGCCTTCAAGTCCTTCCAACCACTAAGGGCCCTGGCTAAGTGGACATATTCAGGGCTGGCTATCATCCATAGTATAAGTGTCTGTAAACCTCTTCTTCCGCATCCCACCATGTGGAATAGCGCGTCACCCATGTGCAGACCAAGCCCCACCTCTACCCGCTGGATGATTTCCTCCACTCCTTCCACCCATTTGATTGCCATGAATTGTCTAACCACCCATCACACTTCTTCTTTTGACTCCACTACCAAGAGCCTAAGTGTGACAAACAAGGATGAAATGTCCAAATTTGTTCTTGGTTTCCACCAATTCTATAGGTAGTGATCCCCAAAGATTTCCCTAATTGTTTCCCAGAAGTCTTCGATATCCTCCTTGAAAAAATGAATCAAATGGTTCATTGTAATGGGTCCTTCAAACACTTGGATTTGGCCTGTGGTGGAGAGGGAGAAATTGGCCTTCATTCTGTGTTAATGGTTTCTTTTCTGGTTTTCAAAATGTTTCCTTGCCTTCTTCTTAGGTGGCTTTAACTTACTTCCGAAGTCTCTAGAGGCTGAGGGTGCTATCATCATGCTATTGTTCCTCCATCCATTCACATCACTCCATTCTATACTTTCTCTGCATTCACCTTATGGGAATCATTAGCTTGTGAGATCTTGCATCAAAAATGCTCGTGCTCACATGCATCCTCCTTGCCATCATTTCCTTTCCTTGTAGTGGGCAGAGCTACCACGTGATTTTGGTGGCTTGTATCTTCCATCCTCATGTTTTACTATACTCAAAAACCCCCAACTATGGTTTCCTTCATAGATATAATTGTTGACCTCTATGTTTCAAATCTCAAGTCTTCTAATAGTTCAAATTTGTTTTCAAGTGATCTGTTAGCACCAATATTTGAGAGTTTATCCACTATCTCATTTTCTTCTCTTGACGCCTGTGAGACTTTGAGTGTTTGAATTCTCCCACCAAATTACTGATTCATCTGATGTACTAGGTGTCCATTTGACCTTTAGCAATCCCATTTACTACCAGGAGTGAATCTCCTTCTAGATGAATTGTCCTAATATGTAGTCATCTCGCCATTAGAATGGCCTCAACTACTACCAAACATTTGGCCTCGTTGTTAGTTCTATTTCTCAACATTTTGGCCCCTAACACCATTATTTCTCCCTTCTCATCCCAAGCAAGATATCCTATCTCGTATATTCTAGGGTTTACACGTGAGGCACCATCAAAATTTATTTTGACCCATCCAGGGGATGGGGGTTTCCAGTTACTCATACTGCTATCCTCGACCCAGTTTAGAAGTTGCACCCTGCCATTCCCATTAACAAGTCTGTATTTCACCCATGGCCACTAGTGTTGCACCATCATGTCAGCCTTGGTGAAAGGGGTCTTACTAGCATTAGTCCATCCAGCCATATTGGACACCAATTCTGACACTACTACTTCAAATCATGGTAAAAACCTATCTATTGCTTTAGTCTTTGCTGTGAAGATTCTCTTATTTTGCTCATTCCAAATCAACCAAATTGTACTATATGGGAGATCATGCCAAATAGGCCCTAGGGATGACAATCCTTTTAGGTTTGTCCAAGAGGTTAGCCATCCACTAAGTTTGTACGGTAGTGGGCCTGCCAGTTCAATTTTCCCATTTCAAATCTCCAAACTTCCTGTGAGAATTCATAATTTAGGAATAAGTGATCCACAGTCTCTTCTAATTTATTACATAGGGCACATCTAAAGGGTCCTGTGAATCCCACCCGCATAAGTCGATCCCCTGTGAGGGCTCTCCCATTCCCAACCATCCATGTAAATGTTGTTTCTTTGGGAAAATAGTCTTTTCTCCAGCAAACATTTTCTTCCCACTCCACCTTTCGGCCTTCATTTTATAACAAGGCATGGCCGATTGTTACTGAATGCTGGCCGCTTTTTGCACCTACTCAAATAACTTCATCTTTTTCCTTAGATGCAATGACCATTTGACTACTCAATATTTTCCTCACAGTCTCTTGGTTTTCCTCTGAGAGCCAAATCCGTTGTCTCCTTCCATTTGAGTTCCTGGCCCAAACCAACAGAGATTAGATCCAAAAAAATTCTTACCTTAGTTCCTCACTCTCATTTCATTGCCAAGATGATCTAGTGAGATATTACTTGGGCCAAGACTGGATGCCCATCCCAGGATTCCTGCCAAAAGGAGGCTTTCCTACCATCTCCAATTTTCCATGACAGATGATCCATTATTACTGGTCTATAACTTATAAAAAGGTTCCATAGGGCCAACCCTCTAGGTTAATTATTGATCATGAGGATTCTCTCCCGGTCTGCATTATCCAAGTATTTGGCTTGCAAAAATTTCAACCATCATTTCTCTAGTTTACTATACATTTGTCATACCAATTTGGCTCCCATCGCCTCATTAGTCAATTTCCAATTTTTGATTCCAACCCCGCGACCACCTTTTTTTGAAAAAATCTATCCCAAGCCATTAAGGGGATTTTTTCCTGATCCCATGCTCCATTCCACAAGAATTTATGCATTTTTTGTTGTATAATTTTAATCATTTTAGCTCAGATTTTGAAGCATGCCATTGGATAGATAAGCATTACTGAGATTATTATTTTTAATAATAGTATATTCCCTTCCAAGGTAAGCCATTTACTCTTCCATC
This sequence comes from Thuja plicata, assembly GCA_018584345.1. NCBI lineage: Eukaryota > Viridiplantae > Streptophyta > Pinopsida > Cupressales > Cupressaceae > Thuja > Thuja plicata. Next base: position 477,194 of record MU225094.1, read on the forward strand.
TGTCCATCCTAGCTTGGCATCTATCAACCAAGTCTGTCCACAGCTCTGCTTTATCTGCACCAACAAAGAGGGGACTCCCTAGGAATTTTTCTAGGATTCATCCAATACAGACTCCAGGAACTTTAGCAATATCCCTCTAAGATTTGACCTCCATTCCAAAGAAAAAACTTTGGATTTTTTCCAGTTGACATTTTGCCTTGATGCCGCACTATAGGTGTCTAGGACTTTTTTCATCACCATGGTTTCTTGCATTGAGGCAACCTCAAAAAGGCAGGTGTCATCTATGAATTAGGAATGGGATTTTGTTTCTAGGCCTTGTGCAATCTCAATGCCCTTCCATATTCCTTGAGATTTTTTTCTTGAGATAGCCCTCCCAAGCACTTTGGCCAGGATAATGAATAGGAATGACAAGATGGGATTGCCTTGTCAGATTTTGCGTGTTATTTCAAAGAAACCTTGGGGGCTACCGTTGATTAGAATCAATGCTTGGTAGGAGCATATCATTCCTTTGATCCATTGAACCAATTTTTCATCAAAACCAAATTTCCTTATTATTTCAATTAGGAATCCTCTATCCACTCTATCATACACCTTTTTGATGTCAAGTTTAAAAAGCATTTACCTCTACTTACTAGATCTGGCTGAATGGATGGCTTCGTGAGTTATAATTATTCCATCCACTATGTTCCTATGAGGAGTGAAGCCACTGTATTCCCAATAAATTAGGTTCTCTAGTACTGGCTTTAAGCAATTTGGTGCAACCTTTGTGATGATTTTATAAACTATGTTGTAGAGTGAAATGGGTCAAAACTCCTCAAATATATTGGGTTTCTCTTTCTTGGTAATTAAGGCCACCATCATATTGTTGAAATCCTTTAAAATGAAGCCTTTGGATGTATAATCTTACACCACTGCAAGCAGCTATGGGCCTAAGACCTCCCAAAAATTTTGGTAGAAAAAAGCTTGGAATCCATCGGGCCCTGGTGCCTTTTCTCCACCCATTTCGAACACTACCACTTTTAGTTTTGATAAGGACACTAGGGTAGTTATTTTTTGGTTCTCCTCCAAGTTTACCATCTCTAGGATGAGTAGTAGAAGTTCTTTTTGGGCCCTGTTGTCGTTGGCCCCTTCCTCACCCCAAAGGTTGGATAAAAACTCAACAGCCTCCTAGTTGATATCCGCACTCTCCTTTGTAAGATTACCATTAGCCATCTTGATAGCCAGGATTCTATTCACACTTCTTTTGACATTTACTGAGCTATGGAAAAAACTGTGTTTTTGTCTCCTTCTTTGAGCCAACTCTCCTGTGATTTCTGTCTCCAATACACTTCCTCTCTCTGTAAAATTTCACTATACCTACATAGTAGGTATTTTTCTGTTAGGAAATCTACCTTGTCCATACCTTCATTTTGGACTTTGAAATTTAAGACTTCTAGCTTCCCTTCCAAACATATTTTTTTAGCGAAGATATCACCAAAATGTTTCCTATTCCATATTTTTAGTTTTTTCTTAATAAAACCTAGTTTCTTATAGAATTGGAAGGTTGAGTTCCCATATTATTTTGGGGCCAAAATCCACCATTGAGTGATCATTTACTTGAATCCCATTTCTCTTAGCCACATCTTTTCCATTTTGAAAGGGCTCTGGGGAGGTATCCCATCCTTGTGAATCATTAGTGCCACCGGGAAGTGCTCCGATCCTGACAGTCCCAAGATTTGAGCCTCAAACACAAAAGTAAGTGCATTCCAACTTCCTACTAGGAAAAATCTATCAAGATTCTCCACAATGTTAGAGAAGCCCATTCTCCTATTTTTCCAAGTGTATTTTCCTCCTCCTGCTATCACCTCCCACAACCCATTGTTAACTATAAAATTTTGAAAATTTGTTTGGACCCTGCTCAACTTTCCTTTGCCCCCCCGCTTATCCGAGTGAACAAGAGTTCCATTAAAGTCCCCTACAATGATTTCCACTTGGTGCCCTAGGCCATCTAGAGCCATAGAAATTTCTTCCCAAATCCTTCTCTTATCCTCTGTTTTGACAGGGCCATAGACATTGAATAAAAAGATATAAACATTAATAGTGAAAGGACTCACCTTGGACAATTACCAAAATATTGCCTTAGTGATTGCTTCCACCTTAACTAGTTGAGGGTTCCAAATAATCCCTAAGCCACCTAAGGCACCGACTACATCAACAAATAAACTAGACCATTTCTATCTGACTCCAAACACCTTTGCTGCATTTTCACCATCTAAATTAGTCTCTTGAATACACACAATATTGAGCTTCACTTGATCAAGACCTCTCTTGATAAGGCATCCCTTTTCATGGGAATTGCAGCCCCTAACATTCCATGTTAGGAGCTTCATGGATTCCCAGAAGGGAATAGGTCCCTTCCAGATCAAAGCTTAGTTTGCCCCTTTGTGTTGCCTGCGTCTTTTAGTAACTACTGGTTTGATTTTCTCCCTCTCATTTTTTGACTTTTGAGATTGAATTTTGTTATTTGAGACTTCATTTTATTGATTGATTGGTTCTCCTTTATGCCAACTTCCTCATTGAGTCCCAATGGATCTTCTTCTTGATCTTCTATGAGCATAGTCTCCAGATCTGTCATAGAGCTTTCTAGCCACTGTTTCATAGGGGACATATGTATGTCCTTAAATTTTCCACTAAGAACTTCCTGGCTGCTACTCTATTCCATAGCCAAACGCACTTCTTCCTTCTCCAACATTGGCTCCCCACCCATGTTCTCTATCTATCACGGTATCATCATCCTAGAAAGGATGTCCTCTGATATATTGTTGGGTTCCTTAGGTTCTATTAGGGATTTCTCTACTTCCTTCCCATTGGATCCTCTCTCTACACTAGTATCCACCCGAGGTACACTTCCACTCACTCCTGTATCATAGGCATCTGTACTAACCACTTGGGGATTTTATTATTGTTGATTTTTGGGTAATGGCATCATATGGTTCTCAAGAGTCAGGATTAGACGGGCTAAGATATTCTCCAGGCTGTTAACTTCTTTGCCCTTCCCTTTCTACCTTACTAAGAATTATTATTCCTTATGCCCCCATTCCCTACAATCTTTACACTTTTTGAGTGTTTCTTCAACCTCTATTTCCTGCCACCAGTATCCTTGAGCTGTGCAAACTTATACCACATGTGGCAATAGTGGTTGTAGTTTCCATAGTATGCAAATCCTAGCATACAAGCAATAGTCCTTTTTATCCACCACTTCATCCACTTTGATGAATTTTCCCAATTGATCCCCAACCATTTTAAAGAACTTTGCATGCCAGTACTCGTGCAGGAGATTATAGAGTCAAATCCAAATCGAGACTTCCTTGATTGATGCTTGCTTAGGGTTGAAGTTTGGGGTCCAATATTTTATGTAGAAGCCAATCCCTCCCATCATGAAAGGTTCATTGAACATGATTCTAGTTTTTTCCATCTTTGTATCTGCAATGATCAAGAAGAAACCATTCCATAGGGTTTTAACTTTGAAAAGGGGGCCCCATTCCTTATTTACCTAGTTCCTAATCTTAGGGTAGGTTTGCCAACACCCCCCCCCCATTTCATGAAGAAATCCCATGCTCTCAACATTTGCACCGAGTTCTTCCAAATCTATGAATCCATGTGAACACTAATTGTTTGGTTGTCGATGGTTTCCAATTTTTCCTTTGTAAGAGGCAGAGTCTAAGGGTTTGCATCTACCTTTGGGAGACAAATTTGATCTGTTGGTTGTTGAAACCCTTCCTTGCAACTAGAGAATATTCTCGCTAAGCCCCATTTGTTCTACTGTGGCCCTAGCTGAGCCCAATCAGTTCCTATTCTGTCAGTAGCTCTCTTGCCAAGCATCGACCCCTTGGCTGGTGGGAACCACTACCATCTTGGGCTATGTCTATCGACACCCTCTCTCTGCCATCCCTTGTGCTTGGTTCAAAACCCTAGTTCATCTCTCCTTTGTTGCTCTGCCATATCATCGATCCAAATTGTTGAACCTTGGTTGTAAGCTCTAAAGGAAAGAAGCCCCACTATTTCACCAAGGGTCAAGGTAACATCTCTCCATTAAGAACCACAGTAGAGAGTGACCCTATGGGGACTTGAACCTTGGTTTTAGGAACTACGAGAAAGAAGGTCCACCATTTCACCAAAGGGCCAAGCCCTCAATCTTTGTAATCTTATCATTATTATCCTTTGTGAATTTCTCCAAAGTGCATAGCTTTTGAATTAAGGAAAAAACTTTAGTAATGATTGGATCTAATTCATTTTTTTATTCTAAAAGCTTTACCTTATTTTCTACCACTTCTTGGTTGATCTTTTCTATCAATTTGTATTGGAAATTTTATTCTTCTTGTTCTTCAATAGACTTTTTTGCATCCACATTTTGAGTTATGATGGCATCAGTGAGAACAACAAGTTGATCCAGAATGAGGGCATTGTGATCAACATTAATGTTAGGAACTATCTATTGTAAGATATCTCTTGTATTTTCCAACACTAGATAATCTTTGTGTTCTTTTCTAAGCTTTTCATGCATTGCTTTCCTTTGAAATATCTCTTCATATTCGATAAGAGATTCATAGTCCAATGTGGTTGGATCACACTTTGGTATTTCAATGATTTCATCAAGTGTGACCTCCAAATTACTCTTCTTAGTTTTCTTCTTCTTCTTTTGTGATGCACTTGTATACAAAGCCATAGCCATCTTCTCTACTTGGTCTAATGTGTTGGAGGAAGGTTTCTGTAGCATTGCACCTTTTTCTTACTACTCAAGGTTTGCCTTTGGTTACTTGTGGACGTCTCCTAATCAACCTTTAGTGTAACTTTAGCATCTCCTTTGATGTTCTTAGGAGTGGTATCAATTTTCTTATCTTGTTCACCTTTCTCCTTTTGCACTTCATCTATATCTTTAATTTGCGCATCCTTGTTGTTGTTATCTCCATCTTTTTGTGTGTGATCTATAGCTGTAACATTTTGATCACCGTCTTTTTTTCTCCACCAATGACTACATGTTCACTGGTTGTATCCTTCTCCTCATCAGATGTATCTTTTTTTTCATCATTACCCTTATTCTCAGGAATTATTACTTCCTTCTCTGGTGATTTCACATTTTCTGAGATAATGTTGATAGCTTGTATCAATAGTGGTATCTATCCTAGTGTGTGTACCTATTTTGATTCTATTGTAGTGTCTTGTTCATTGGTTTGGTCCTTGACAATAGTGACATCTTCATCTTTCTGAATATCATCTGCAGGATCTACTCTAGTAATATCAACGATTGTATTATTGGGCCATGTCTCATCTGCAACGTCCATATCCTTTTTGCCTATAGTGTTTAGTTATTCTTTGTCCAATTCTACTATTGTGACATCCTCTTTATCATTTATAAAGATATGCTCTGGGATAGGTTTATCTGGAGATTCATCAATGCGTGGCTCATTTGTGACAAATAATCCTTTTTTGAGGCTTGCTTCCTCAGTAGGTCTATTGAGTATTTTACTCCAAATTTTGTTACTTTCCTTCTCTAGCTCTATAAGCTTTCCCTGTAGAACCTTGTAATCTCTCATATTGGGTGAGAACTCCTTTACATGTTTCTCCATCATCTCCTTGATTTCTTCTATTTTGGATTTGGGAGGCATAAGAGAAACTAGGACTCTTTCCCTTATCTCCTTCTCATTCTTTAATGCATAAGTCCATCTGGCAGATAATATTTTATATGGTCCACGAGGTCTAGAGTTAGCCATTTTCTGATCTTGGACTCAGTAATTGATCTTGACTTAATTATTGTTGCACATACCTCATCAATGGTTTTGGGAATCTTATTCTTTTTTGTTTGGATAGATTCATCTTGTTGAGTATCTTCAATATCTTCCTTGGTTAGGATTAATTTCCTTCTCCTCTTTGGTGCTTTGGTCTATTTGGTTTGAGGTTTTATTCTGTAGGTCCTTACTAGACCTTTCTTCATCGATGAAGGAATTGCATCCTTTGTTGTCTGACTCCTAGTCCTGGATGGATCAATAGTCCTTGGTTTCTTAGCTGGTGGTGGAGGTGGTGAATCAGAATTTGTGGATTCTAAGTCACTCTCCTTATTAGCTTCACCTATGGGTGACTATCCCTTAGTTTCTTCTTTCTATTTAGTTTCCTCTTCATTCACCGATAGCTTTTTCTTCAAGTTCTTAACCATCTTATCTTTCTTCTTATCAATCTTTTTCACAACTAAGCTAGTTTTAATTCTTTATTTGGCTTCCTCATAAGTTCCAAACTTAGGTTGTGTTTTATATAATGGCTCATTTATCAATGCCTCAATAGCATTTGATGCTTGGTCTATGTTCACCTCATAATAGAGTCATGCCCACCATGCTATCCTCAGTACATCTAGCTTGATGTAGGTGTAGCCAGTGTCCACCATAAAATATATTTTAGTCTTGAATTTTTCTATTAACTATTTTGGAATCCTTACTCTCTTCTACATTATTTCTTTGAATCTTGCAAAGTATTCATCCATGACTGATTCAAAATTGTCTCCTAGTGATTTGATGAACTCACTAATCTATGTGGTCACTAGTCTAGTAGTGTCCTATTTGACATTTCCTATGGATGGGAAGGATTTTTGGAAATAGAAGAATATGCACATGATGAGTGAACCAAACTCACATGAGTTGGACTTTGTAGTTCGTATTGTCTTCATGTTCTCATCTAATTGTCTTAGCATAAGTTCTAAAAGATCCAACTGCAGTCCCTTCTTGACAATCTTGTATGCTATATCCACTGCTTCAGATGCAATACTATTCATCCTTCTAGCCTGAAAGAACTTGTATCCTAAGACACATGCTCCAAATTTCATTTCATCATCGGTGATGGTGGATACCTTTAATCCTCTTCTATCCCATGTTGCTCCAATATTTTTCTTAATGTCAGCTTTAGGTGGGTTCTTTAGTGCCTTTACCTTATCAGTTATGGGATAACTGGTGAAAGCATATATAACATCCTTGATTATCGGTTTTGGCTCATCCAACCATAATTTTTGGTCATGTATCCTGCTTAGTACTAACTGAATCCATTTAGTCTTGAACTCCTTCTGGAACCATAGGGCATTTGTGAGCCCATTTACCTCAATGTTCTTATGCTCTTCCTTGATAGTGACATCATCATTGCAAATCTTCTTGAAATATTTCTCAACTTCTAGGTCTCCTATTTATGCTTTCTTGTAGTGTATATATGCTCGCTCATCTTCGATGAGCAAAACCCTAGCTGGTATTATGGAGAATGCACCAGCCTTGTTGGGTTGTGAAGAAATCTTGGGACATATTTTGTAATGAGGTTCCTCACAGGTTGAATTCTTGATTAGATTGACCTTATTATTCTTTTCATTCTTGATCTTTAAGGTTCTAGACGTATTTGCCATTGTTTATGAAATTAGGGATTTTTCTCGTAAATAAAAATAGATTTCTCAGTTATCTCTATTACTTACTTCAACCTCTGTAGTTGTTAGGAATTTGTTTGGAGTGCAAGGAGTCGAGTTGTATGTGCTATGCAATCATGTATCTTTGTGCTTAGGTTTTTCTCTATCTCTTCACTCTGGTTGCTATGTGAATAATGAAACCCTTCTATCGCCTATTTATAGAATTTGCCCTAAGTCGAGTCATTAATGCTCAACCACTTATCGGTGTGTGAAGATGGATTCATCGGGTGATACACAATAACGTTATCAATGAGAGCGTGATGCTTTGGGACAACTATTAACTTGTTATGTTCACCGATGGATTTCGATGTATGGCAAAGACAACATGTCAACTTTCATGATTATCAATTTTTATGAATCATATAAAAAAAGAACTAGAGAAAATGAAAGAATCCAAGTGTGAGTGCATGAAAGGAATTTACCAAGTTCACCAAGAGAGATAGAGATGAATTTCCTAAAAGTATCAAGCCAAAAGATCACCAAAATGCTCCAAGAATCAAGACAAGAACACAAGGATTTGAAAGGGGAAAAAAAGAAAAACCCCTTGTGAAGAATATATATATGGCACAAGGCCTAAAGAATGAGAACAATGAGCTCAATACAATATTGAGAGAAAGATGTGAATGTGTGGAGAAGTGATAAAGAAGAGAAGATTATTAGACAAGTGTGTGAGAGACATCTCTTAAATAGAGATGAGTGGACGAGTTTGCATGTTACTCCCATCTTCTATGAATTCCACATTCATATTGTGTGTGTTATAAATGTGAGATTCCTCTTAAGGAGGAATATCTATTTTCCTTATTAAAGGAAATACAAAATAGTGACATGTCCTCCTACTTGGACTAGAGGACAAATAAAAATAAGGATACCATGGTTTATCCTTTAATTACATAGTTTCAACCAAGGAAAGACTAAATTATAACACCCCCCTTTAATATTTACTTGGGGGATTTACATCAAGGGGTATCAAACCCAAATTTTTACAATGAAATTCAAATTTATCTCTAGAAAGAGGCTTTGTCAAAATATCTACAACTTGATCTTCACCCTTGCAATAGATGAAGGATACTTTCTTTTCTTCAATTTTCTCTCTAATGAAGTGGTGGTGGAGAGAAATGTGCTTTGACTTTTCATGGTAGACCGGATTCTTTACCAAGGCTATTGCACTTTTATTGTCACAATATAAAGGTGTAGGTTCATGTTGAGGCAGACCCAAATCTTCAAGAATTCTTCTAAGCCATAAACCTTTTTTAGAGGCATTAGTACAACTTTTGTATTCAGCTTCAGTAGAACATAGTGAAACATATTGATCTTTTTTACTTTTACAAGATATAGCACCTGAACCAAGAAAAAAATAATACCCAAAAGTAGATTTCCCATCATTGGGGTCTCCACCTAAATCTGAATCAGTAAATCCTTTTAATGTAAAATCAGAATTTGCATCATAAAATAAACCTACATCAAGAGTAACTTTAATATATCTTAAAATTGTTTTAGCAATTTTGAAGTGTTTTTGTTGAGGTTTGGACATAAATCTTGAAACTAAACCATCAATAAAATATATATCAGGTCTAGTGAGAGTTAGATAATTTAAACTTCCAACCAGTTGTCTATAAGGAGTAGCATCTATAAATGGAGGTCCATATCTATCATTAACTTAGTTCCTAATTCACATGGAATTGAAACATGATTAGCATCATTCATATGAAATTTATCAAGAATATCTTTATCATATTTACTTTGAGAAATAAAAATACCCTTAGGGGTTTGACAAATTTGCATTCCTAAGAAGTAATGAAGAAGTCCTAAAGTAGTCATTTGAAATTTTTGGTTAAGTTGAGACTTAATATCAAAAATTAAATGGATAGAACTTGAATTAAGAATAAAATCATCAACATAAAGAATGATAATAATAATGTCATCTTCACTATGTTTGATATACAAGTTAGGATCATTTTTACTTCTAGAAAAACCTTGAGAAATAAAGAAAGCATTGATTTTAGAATACCATTCTCTAGGAGATTGTTTTAGACCATAGATAGATTTCTTTAGTTTACATA
>MU225094.1:512934-535633 GCA_018584345.1 Thuja plicata
GTGGCGAGGCTGGAGAAGCCAGTGGAGCCTGCAGGGTGGGGGCCGGGCACTGGCCGCGGGCAGTGGAGCGCCGGTGGTGCCAATTGAAATGTATTGGTAGCGCGTGTTTTAACGTAAAAAAATTAAAAAAAAAAAAATTTTTAAATTTTTTTTCTTGGTTTCCATGCCCGTACGGCACTGGAAACCAAATTTTTTTGCCTCAGAGGTAAGTTGTCCAAAATGGATAAATTTTATATGGATTCTAGGGTTTTTGGGTGCTCTGAGTGCAATGGTAATGTTTGTTTGAGCCCAAAATGACCAAAAACAAAGGTACCCCCTAAATCCACATTAAAAACTTTGAGAAAGCCAGAAAAACCTCCAGCTTCTGAAACACTTCGACAAAGCATGAACAATGAGCAACAAGATGGCTCTGATACCATGTTAGAATAGGAAAAACCCTATTCTCCCAAGAACACCTGCATGCATAACCCTGTCACATGAAAGACGCAAAGTACAGAAGACAAGAAAAACTATGGAGGCTAAAATATAGGAGACATCATGTGCACAAGAAAACAATATATTGATAATATGTTTCAAGATGTTACAATGAGATGTGAACAACTCCTTATAAAAAACAAAGAGGTGAATCCTTATAAACGGAATCACGAAACCCTAAAGGTGAAAAACCCTAAAGAATAATAAGATACCTAAGTTTAACTTAAGCGTAGAGTATAATAGACTAATAATTAAATAAATTAATTATTAGCTATAATATGACTACTCTAACAAACAATATTTTTGATTAATACATTGTGCAGGTTTTGGAGTGCTGGGGTTTTTTACCGAAAGGTTTTTTCTAGGGTAAATCATTGTGTCATTCTCATTTTTCTATGTATGCATGTTATTGTATTATCATTCTATAATTGCTAAGGGTTAAATTTGAATTTGCACGATCCTCTTCTCAGGAGTTTAGCGTAGGGAACTATTTTCCGCATGCTTAGTTTCCTTTCAAGGTTTAGCCAGAGAGTCATCATTGTGTGGCTCATTTGTGACATATAATCCTTTGTCAGGGATTTCTTCCTTAGTAGGTCGATTAAGTATTTTACTTCAAATTTTGTTTCTTTCCCTTTCTAGGTCTATAGGCCTACCGTATAGAACCTTGTAAGCTCTCATATTGGGTGAGAACTCCTTTACATGTTTCTCCATCATCTCCTTGATTTCTTCTATTTTGGATTCAGGAGGCATAAGAGAAACTAGGACTCTTTCCCTTATCTCCTTCTCATTCTTTAATGCATAAGTCTATCTCACAGATAATCTTTCATATAGTTCTTTTTGCATTTTGTTATAAAATTGTATTGGTAAATATTTAAATATACTCATCATTGTGATAATTTCCTCCTTAATCTTGTTCTAGTCCACGGGGTCTAGAGTTAGCCATTTTCTAATCTTGGACTCAGTAATTGATCCTGACTTAATCATTGATGCACATACCTCATCGATGGTTTTGGAAATATTATTCTTTTCTTTTTGGATAGATTCATCCTATTGAGTATCTTCAATATATTCCTTCGTTAGGATTAATTTCCTTCTCCTATTTGGTGCTTTGGTTTGTTTGGTTTGAGGTTTTCTTTTGTAGGTCCTTACTTGACCTTTCTTTATCGATGAAGGACTTACATCCTGTGATTTCTGACTCATGGTCTTGGATGAAATAGTAGTCCTTGGTTTCTTAGCTGGTGGTGGAGGTGGTGAATCATAATCTCTAGATTTTGAGTCACTCTCCTTCTCATCTTCACCTATGGGTGACTGTCCCTCAGTTTCTTCTTTCTGTTCAATTTCCTCTTCATTCACCGATACCTTTTTATTCAAGTTCTTAACCATCTTATCTTTCTTCCTATCAATCTTTTTCACAACCAAGCCAATTTTAATCCTTTCTTTGACTTCCTCATAAGTTCCAAACTTAGGTTGTGTTTTATCTAATGGCTGATTTATCAATGCCTCAATATAATTTGATGCTTGATCTATGTTCACCTCATAATCAAGTGGTGCTAGCCATGCTATCCCTAGTACAACTGGCTTGATGTAGACATAGTCAGTGTCTACCATAAAACATATGTCAGTCTTGAATTTTTCTATTAATTGTTCTATAATCCTTACTCTCTTCTTTATTCTTTCTTTGAATCCAACAAAGTATTTATCCATGAATGATTCCAAATTGTCTCCTATTGATTTGACGAAATCAATAATTTGTATGGTCCTTGGTCTAGTAGTGTCCCAATTGACGTTCCCTATGGATGGGAAGGATTCTTGAAAATATAAGAATATGCACATGATGAGTGAACCAAACTTACATGATTTGGACTTTGCAGTCCGTATTGTCTCCATGTTATCATCCAATTGTCTTAGCAAAAGTTTTGAAAGATCCAACTACATTCCCTTCTTGACAATCTTGTATACTGTATCCACTACTCCAAATGAAATACTATTCATCCTGCTAGCTTGAAATAACCTGTATCCTAAGACAAATTCTCCAAATTTCATTTCACCATTGGTGATGGTGGATACCTTTAATCCTCTTTCATCCCATGCTGCTCCAGTATTTTTCTCAATGTCAGCTTTAGGTGGGTGCTTTCATGGATTTACCTTATCGGTTATAGGATAACCAGTGACAACATGTATAGCACCCCTGGTTATTGGTTTTGGCTCATCCATCTTTAATTTTTGGTCATGTATCCTGCTTATTACTAACTAAATCCATTCGGTCTTGAACTCCTTCGGAATCCATAGGGAATTTGTGAGCCCTTTTACCTTAATTTTCTTATGCTCTTCCTTGATAGTGCCATCATCGTTGCAAAGCTTCTTGAAAGATTGTTCAACTTCCAGGTCTCATATTTCTTCTATCTTTCAGTGTATTTATGCTCACATGTCTTCGATGAGAAAAACCCTTGCTGGTATTTGGAGAATGCACTAGCATTGTCGGGTTGTGAAGCAACCTCGGGACATATCTTGTGATGAGGTTCCTCATAGGTTTAATTCTTTATTAGGTTGAACTTATTCTTCATTTCATTCTTGATCTTTGAGGTTTTATATGTAGTTGACATCATTTATGAAATTAGGGATTTTTCTTGTAAATGAAAATAGAGTTCTCAGTTATCTCTATTAGTTAATTCAACCTATGTAGTTGTTAGGAATTTTTTTGGAGTGCAAGGATTTGAGTTGTATGCACTCTGCAATTAGGTCAATTTATGCTTAGGTTTCTCTCTATCTCTTCATTCTGGTCGCTGTGTGAATAATGAAACCCTTCCATCATCTATTTATAGACTTTTCCCTAAGTTGAGTCATTAACGCTCAACCACTTCTCGGTATGTGAAGATGGAGTCATCAGGTGATACATAATAACATTCTTGGTGAGAGCGTGATGCTTTGGGGTAGCTGTTAACATGTTATGTTCACCGACAAATTTTGGTGTATGGCAAAGAAAACATGTCAACTTTCATGATTACCGAGAGATCTCAGTTTACACTAGCAACTTAGCCTTTATGTGTTAACAAATGATTCTCGGTAAGAATAGGAAGTTTAGCTTTGTATGTACACTGATGCATTTTGGTATGTATTGACCGACAAGATTGTTTTCATAGAATCATAACAAGTAATACCATAGTGCATCTTTAATCATGCTGATTTGGTAATTTTAACTATGTATAATGGAACTGATGCAAAATATAACTTGGTATAATACAATTCCATACTTACTTGTTCTTCTTAGGTGGGGGTGGTGATGTCACCAGATCCATTGGATAAGGTGTCACCAATTGCATTGCTTGGTCCATCTTCATCAGTGTTTGTATCTTTGCTCCACTTTTTTTTTCTCATCTTCCTGATGTCTTCAATGGTTTTTCCATTGGTAAAGGTGTTGGTCTCTCTCATTCAATCTTTGCAGTCTTTCTTCAGATGACCAACTTTATGACAGTGTAGACATGCCATTCCAGTGTTAGTCTAGCTCCTAGACTTTCTTGTCCATTGTCTTATATAGTTTGCAGCTATGTGACCAAATCTTCCACATGCTATATAGTTTGCCCATGTATTGTAATCCCAAACATATTGGTTACTGACTCTTTTTGGTTGATAAGCAGTTGTAAAGGGTAAAATTGGATGGTCTTCAATAGGGTTTTTAACAATGGGGATTTGCATATAAAAGAGACCCTATGCCATATTTAACCATTTACATTTAATTGTAATGTTAAGAAATGTAAAGCTAGAAATGTTGGCAAATAATAATGGAGTAAAATACATACCTCACATTATAGCAGATATGGAAATGCCCCTTTTCTGATGTCTGTGTCAAGTTTCTAGAAAATCTGCAACCGAATCTGGAACAGAAACATAGAGACAGAGAAAACACATAAATCTTTTCTGGATCTGGCTCAGGTCCAATTTTAACCCAAAAATGAATGTCACCTTGGGTCCAAAATTTTTTATTCTAACCTAGAAAGTCTGATTTTGACCTGCACAATCTGAAAAAAAATCTATTTATGCATCCCAAAAGTTTTCCAAAAAGGGTATTTGAATCTGACCTGCAACTCCCAAAACAATGACTATAGATATATAAAAAATGGTGTTTTGGGGTGGCTATATAAGGTTTTGCCTTAGTCAAACCCCCATTTTGGTGGTTTGCACCTCCATGAATAGCCAAATGTAATAGAATGTATGTGTGTCTTTCTCTTAGGAAGAGATTTGAATGTATAATGCCAAGATCTAATCCTCTCGATTGAAACCCTAGCATGAATTGAAAATGAGAGAACAATACACAGATTTGACTATGATAAAGAAAACATACCAAGCCCCCAAGGCTAAAGTATTCCTACCAAACTCACAATCCATAGTTTCTACCCCATGATGGTATCTTTTGAATGCTTGAATGTTGAAAATGGTAGATCCAAGAAGAAGAAAGGAAGGAAGAGCTCTTTCTTGCTCCAATGAAGATCTACAATAGCTTGTCCACAAAAAATTCTTTCTTTTATTAAGGCATCATCATATCTTGTCCTTCTATATCATCCTCTTACATTATTGCATCATCATCATGTCATAATTGTAATTTTTTCATGGGTAAATGAAGGCAAAAGAGAGTGCTTATATAGAGATCTCAAGATAGACCTCCTACGGCAATGCAAGGGACCCAAATTAAAATTTCTCCTTTAATTATAGTCCAATTATGATCACCAACCAAGGAGGGGATGTATTAATTTGAATATCAGAGAAAATACTTCCGCACCCAGACCTGGGGACATATTTTTAAGTTTAGGGCCCCAATATGTTCCAGATCTGAATCGACCTCAACCCTGACCTAAGGTTCAAGCAGGTCACCTTAAGAAATCTGCAAGATTCCCAGGTCAGCCGGGGACCTAGGAAGGTGAGAAAATGCACTAGAGTGTTGGGGAGAGGAACAAAGGCCATAGAAAAGGTATGATGAAGATTAGGAGAGCTAGTACATAATTTATACCTAAAAATAAATCCACAGAGAGGGAAATTAAGGAGGATCCACATGATCCTAACCCTAGCTTCACCTTGAAATGCAGAATCAAGTGCAGATGCATCCGAAATGCAAATATAATATGCAAGTGTACTAAATGAGGGTGCTAAACCTACCAAAATAGAATTTCTCCATTTTAAGATGATACATTTAGCCCCCACTTTATCTTAGATATGACACTATGTGAATATGCAAGCTAAAGTAAGAAAACATCATGAAATAAAAAGGATATAGCCCAATCCTCAACGTAGAGATCCTAGAAGAAACCATTAGTACCCAAAAAGTGCAACACACAAGGTTAATGAAAATCCATAGATCACCAAAAAACTACTAGGATGAATTTGAGAAGTATATAGGGCCCCTTATCTCTCCTGTTTCAGCTTACTAATTCTGAAAGGTGAAATAGCGTGATAAGGCTAGACCTATACACTAGATATATAGTTTATTTAAAAGTCATTTCCTAAACTTTTTAGAATGATTCCTAACCTTCCTAAACCAATTCAAGGGGTTAGGTATCTGAATCATGATTCCAACGCCACTGATGGCATTGAAAATAGAGCTACAAAATTCAAGTTATGATGAAAAGAGTGAATTTCTATCTAAATGCATATGAAGGAAAATTCAAATTTAACCTAAGTAAATTCAAACAAAACCCTAATAAAGACCTAATTTGTAGATATAAATAAGAGAAGGAAACACTTACCTCCTCATTCTTACCATTTGCAGAGTTTTAGGAAAATAAGCAGAATGCCAAAGAGAGAAGAACTTCAAGCGACCCGAATGGAGATCCTAAGAGAGTGCCTAGCCAGTGGATAACCACTTCCTGATGTAAGTTCATTGTTTTGATATTTATGGTTATAAAATTCATGTTTTCATAGGTAAGGTTGACCTTGAACCACAAATTTTGACCTTGAATTGGTCAAGTGAGTATTATAATTGCATGATGATAGAGTATTGATATGATACTATTTGTACTAGGATCTTGTCCATCTCCAAGAGCACACCTTCGGAGGGCTATTGATGATTGTTAGAGAGAACTTGTCCAAGCTACAACAAGATGACATATAGATATTGAGAGATGTGGGGATGTACTGGTTATAAGTCCTACCATAGATGAGTTTCCATCGATCCATGATATCGACCATGATAGAGAGGTGGGATGAGGATACTTGTTCCTTCCATCTTCCCTCAAGAGAGATCATGATCACACTGGAAGATGTGTATAGGATCCTATGAATTCTAGTCCAAGGTGAGCCTATCAAACTGAGAGTGGAGTGGGGTCCTATTGAGATCCTCTCAGATGGGGAGTATTGTTTAGGAAAAGTACCATAGATGAGGACCTAGGTATATTAGATTAGTCTATCAGCCATACTAGCATGCCCGACACCTTTGGTATAGAAAGTGATGATATGTATAATCTCTTTAGTTTTAGTACCCAACACAAAGGGTACAGTATTTTTAGTACCATTCACTCATCTCATACATAGGATGGAGGGTGACAAGACTGTCTTCTCATGGGGTCGTAGCATGTTAGCCCATCTCTACCACGAGTTGTGTCAGTTAGTGAGATACTAGCGGGAGAGTCTCATAGTATGCACCTTGCTAGAGGTTTGGATGTTTGATAATTAGACATGTACATGACCACAGGGTGTTCTGGTGATGGTAGATGTGAGAAAATTGAGAGCCTTTGCCTACCCACTAGCAGTTGTCTGGCAGTATAGGGATATCCTCTTTTGGAGGGTATGCCTTGACCGTGTACTAGGTATTTATGTGATATGGAGACCGTACTGTCAGAAGATGGAATGGGTAGATACTTGACACCAGCTGAGATACTCATAGTAGTGCAAGCTACTAGAGGGTCCTCCCAGTCATGTAGTGATGCCATATTACTATGACAGAGTGATGAGATAGTTTGGTCTGATATAGGGGGTCCCCAGAATAGTACCTCAGTATGTACACTCGACCATATATTATTAGAAACCCGACGCTATACGTCAACCTACAGTAGCAGATATTATAGATAGCAAGACAAATGAGATCAAGGATACAAAGGTAGCTCTTGATGTATCCTATACAGGTGTTAGGAGAGAGTACATCATACATTGGAGTCTATAGGGAACCCACCCCATCTTTCCTGATGACTATCCCATAGGTGATCCAGGTCTCTCAGAGAGGACACACCAAGGTAGTGACATACCAGTGGAGGAAGATAAGGGTCAAAGAGATGAGGAGGATCCCATCTCTAAGGGAGATTGTATGGAGGAGGAGAGAGTGGAGGAGAGAGAAAAGGAGAGAGAAGAAGAGAGAGAAGAGGAGATGCCCCCAGGTGATAGTACTGGTGTAGATGAGCATGTTGTCTATGTTGTACCATTGAGATCACAATGACCTCCGCACGATCACATAGAGACACCACCACCAAGATCCAGACATAGCAAGAATGGAGAGAGAAGTAATTTCATGCCCCCACCATTTAGATCCCTTGGTGATGC
The DNA here is from genome assembly GCA_018584345.1 of Thuja plicata. NCBI lineage: Eukaryota > Viridiplantae > Streptophyta > Pinopsida > Cupressales > Cupressaceae > Thuja > Thuja plicata. The sequence continues at coordinate 520,930 of MU225094.1, forward strand.
TCAGGAGGGAGATCCAGGTATGAAATATGCATTATATTTGGATATTTTAACTGAATGTTTTAAAAAGAAGTACTAAAAGATAAATATGTTTGAATTCTACAGCTAGTGTAGTGGAGTGGAGGGGATTTATATCTGAGGTCTTGAAGGATACATGTATATCCTACCAAATTCTAGCTAGTGAGTGAGAGTCCATTATTGGACAGAGAGATATTGAAAGACATGCGAATGTTTTTGCATGGGTCCAGCGAGAGCTAAGGTTATGCAGAGAGAGAAGAGAAATTGATAGCTGACCTACAAAGAGCCCATGAACATATGTTAGGATTGGATAATATTGAGAGGGGGGGTGAATCATTATTATAGCACTTAATTAAATTCTTCAACCATTTAAATATTAAACATAAACTTACAGTAAAGAAAAGAACATAAGCAAATGACACAGTACTCATAACACCATATTTTTTTTTCAAGGAAACCCTAGCCAAGGGAAAACCCTAGTGGGGATGGTACCTACAAGGATGTACTAAAGTATAATGTCCCTGTTATGAGATATAATGTCCCTGTTAGGAGACGTAGCCCTGTTAGGAGCTGAATATTACATAGCACATTTCCTTGTTAAATAAATTACAACCTTGTTAAAGGTTCACAACACCCTGTTAGGGTCCAACTGAGCTTACAACTCTTACAAGATAATTTAGGTTACAAAGTGTTCTCATTCATGAAAAAAACAAGCAACACTAGTTCTTAGATAGTTCCTTTATAGTTCTTCAATGATCTCTATCATTATCTGCTCTGCTATTCGCTCAATCATTTATCCAACTCACCACAATTATCAACCAACCAACTTACATCTATCTTTATAAAAAATATCTTACATATATATCTCACAACTTTACAAAGTTGGCTCTCAATATGAATATTACAAATATTACAAAGTCGGCCTTCAATAAAAAATACATTTAATATAGTAAATATCAAATGCATAGTCGATGATCTTACATAGTCAATGTGGAGGTTATCAACAACCAAAATACAACTTCGATTGTTTGATTCCAAGTCATACTCCCTCAATCTTTTCTACTGTCCAACTGCTCTATATCGTTGTTCTATTGTAGTCTGTCTGTCTTCAATTCTTTCTAACTCACCATAGACTTAACCAAAACCAAATAGATCTTAGGTGGAGGTCATACATACCCTATATTGTCTTCCTCTAAGCTCTCTTTCCCTAAATCACTGATCTTGATCTTCGACATCCAAAACACTTCTCTATCTCTACTTCTATACTTAGTCAATTTTTGAATCATCAAAACTTATCTTTACAGGAATCTATCTGAAACCCAGATGTGTTTCCATAAATGAAAACCAAAAAGTGAATAAAATTACACAAAATTTATCACTTTCACAAAATCTCTCCCTTTGGCATTGATGGAAACACTTACAGGCAAAAAAATGAATAAGTTTTCCAACAAAACAAAATTGTCTCCTCTATATCCTCTACTTCATCTTCTTGTCTCTTCTACCATTTTCTTCTCTTCTCCTATATTATTTTATTTTATTTTTTATTTTTTTCTATCTTCTCCCCCTTTTACAACAATGACAAAGGTGCATACAAAATAATAAGATTTTCTACTTGCTCACCAGTTTCAGAATATCTTGAAATAAATCTTCCAAGATCTTCACTTCTGCAGTCCATGTTTTGAACAATATTTGCTAATGTGAATTAAGCCATTCAATGAAAATGATGTGGTCTCAGCTTCTTTCAAGTCTATGGGCATAGATTTGTTCAGGGAATCTGTTACTTTCTCCAAGTCTGAGAGATGAACCTCAAGTATGGATAACTTAGGGGTGATAAAGCTCTTTAGCAAATTAAATCTTGTCAATACTCTCCCTTTCTCATTGTCCAATACACTAATTTTAGCCAAAATTCTTGTGACTTCCTTGTCTAACTCTATTGTGGATTGTGAATATGTTTCACAACCATTCATCATACTGTTCAGAGTTGCCCTCTCTTTGGCAATAATGTCTTCTACATTCTGAACATGCCTTATTGGATTCATGCAATAACTAAACACTTTTCTCCCATGTCCAATGCAGCTCTTTGAATTTTTCAAACAATTTTTCACAATGCCTAAGTCCCATATGATAGACTTGCAAATTGCTGTTAACTTCTACTTTGAATATATCTTCTCTGCCTTCTCCTCTTCAATCTTCAATAAATTCTCATAGTGCCCATCAAATTCATCAAGTGTTATTATTAGATTTTCAATGTCACCTTTGTGCTGGAAAACAATAGGTACTAGAAGCAATTTGTTTACAGTATCAATTTATCTTGTAATTACTTTAGCCTTTTTGTCTCCTTTCTGTTATTATCTTTCCTTGGCTTTGTTCAAAGCAGTAAATGTCAATTTTACCAATTCAACTTCATCCATGCTATCAAAATTTACATCACTGCTTGCCAACAATGAGATGGATGATGTATTTAACTCTTTCTTTTCATCCTCTTGCTGATTTGTCTTCTGTTCTTCTTCCTTCTTCTGCTCTTCTTCCTTCTTTTGATCTTCTTCCTTCTTCTGTTCTTCTTCCTCTTTGTGTTCAGCCTCATCTGCTATAGAAGTGTCCATATTCCCTACAAAATGGTCCTTTTCATCTTGAGAGGTGTCAAGAGTTATTGCTACACCAAAAACATAGAAATCTGGTGGTGGATCTACTCTGCTCTTCTTAGAAGTTGTCTCTGTTGCTTTTGAGTTTTCACCCATTCCCAATTATGTAGGCGGAGTGGTCTTAAGAGGTGGGGCTTAACAGAAGTAGTATTGATCAATATCTTCTCTAGTGCCTTCTATGTTTCCTCAGTGACTTCATCATACTTCCTTGCCATGATTTTCAATAATCTCACCTTGGTCTTTAATAGAGGTTTTAATTCCTTGTATATTCTATCTCTTTCTTGTACTAATATCATAGGCAACATGTTATCAATTTATTGGTTCCTAATTATACCATCTTCAATCTGTGCTACATTTTTTCTTATCTCCAATCTACCATATAAGTCTATAGGTATACTTCCTTCAATTTCTAAAAGTGTCTTTTTGAAAGTAAGTAAATGTTCAATCACAATGTCTTCAATCTTAAGCTTGTCTGATTCTTCATATATTTTATAGTATTTATCAATTGTGAATAATTTACCTTGTTCTAATTCTCTCTTCTCTATCATCTTCAGGTCAGGTTTCCATATGTTTTTCTCTTGTTTCTTCTCTTCTCTTACTATGCTCTACTCTTTAGGTGATGTCTACATGCTTGATCTAGTTACTCTAGAAGTAATGTTCTCTTCTTGTGCTATTTTCTATTGTGGAGGAGGTTGAATGTCTACCATAAATACCTCTAGAGTGGTAGGGAATATAGTACTTCCACTTCTAGTCTGAGAGATCTTTCTGTCATCTTCTTTTACACTTCTTTCACTTCTTCTTCTGTTAACCCTACTTTTACACCACATTCATGTACAAGATTCTCAATCTTTCTCTTCCTTGGACCTCTAGTCTATTCTTCTCTCACCTTTTTTGAATTCTCCTCATATGAAACCCAAATGTGTTTGCATAAATGACAACTAAAAAGTGAATCACATTACACAAAATTGATCACTTGCCAACAATCTCTCTCTTTGGCATTGATGACAACACTTAACAACAAACAAATGAATAAGTGTTCCAACAAAACAAAATTGTCTCCTCTATATCCTCTCCTTCCTCTTCTTGTCTCTTCTCCCATTTTCTTCTCTTCTCCTATATTATTTTATTTATTTAATTTTTTTTCTCTCTTCTCCCCCTTTGACAACAATGACAAAGGTGCATACAAAACAATAAGATTTACTGCTTGCTCACCAGTTTTAGAATATCTTGAAAAGAATCTTCCAAGATCTTCACTTCTGCATTCCATATTTTGAACAATATTTGGCTAATGTGAATTAAGCCATTCATTGCAAATGATGTGGTCTCAGCTTCTTTCAAGTCTGTGGGCATAGATTTATTCAGTGAATATGTTACTTTCTCCAAGTCTAAGAGAAGAACCTCAAGTATGGATAGCTTAGGAGTGATAAATCTCTTCAACAAATTAAATCTGGTCAATACTCTCCCTTTCTCATTGTCCAATACACCAATTTTAGCCAAAATTCTTGTGACTTCCTTGTCTAACTCTATTTTGGATTGTGAATATGTTTCATGACCATTCATCATACTATTCAGAGTTTCTCTCTCTTTGGTGATAATGTCTTCTACATTCTGAACATGCCTTATTCGATTCATGCAATAACTAAACAATTTTCTCCCATGTCCAATGTAGCTCTTTGCATTTTTCAAGAAAGTTTTCATAATGCCCAAATCACATATGATAGACTTGTCTCTGAATATGTCTTCCTTGCCTTCTCCTTTGCAATCTTCAATAAATTCTCATAGTGCCCATCAAATTCACCAATTGTTATTCTCATATTTTCAATGTCATGTTTGTGCTGGAAAACAATAGGTACTTGAAGCAATTAGTTTACAGTTTCAATTTCTCTTGTAATTACTTTGGCCTTTTTCTCTCCTTTTTGTTCTTATGTTTCCTTGGCTTTGTTCAAAGTAGTAAATTCCAATTTTACCAATTCAACTTCATCCATGCTATCAACATTTGCATCACTTCTTGCCAACAATGAGATGGATGATGTGTTTACCTCTTTCTTTTTATCCTCTTGTTGATCTATCTTTTGTTCTTCTTCCTTCTTCTATTCTTCTTCCTCTTTGTGTTCAGCCTCATCTGCTATAGAAGTGTCCATATTCCTTGCAAAGGGGTCCTTTTCATCTTGAGAGGTGTCAAGAGTTATTGCCACACTAGAAACATAGAAATCTGGTGGTGGATCTACTCCACTCTTCTCAGAAGTTGTCTCTGTTGCTTTTTAATTTTCACCCACTCCCAATTGTGTAGGTGAAGTGGTCTTAGGAGGTAGGGGCTTAACAAAAGTAGTACTCATCAATATCTTCTCTAGTTCCTTCTATGTTTCCTCAGTGACTTCATCATACTTCCTTGCCATGATTTTCAGCAATATCTCCTTGGTCCTTAACAAAGGTTTTAATTCCTTGTATATTCTATCTCTCTCTTGTACTGATATCACATGCAACATGTTATCAATTTCTTGGTTCCTGATTATATCATCTTCAATCAATGCTACATGTTTTCTTATCTCCAATCTCCCATATAAGTCTATAGGTATACTTCCTTCAATTTCTAAAAGTGTCTTTTTGAAAGTAAGTAAATGTTCAATCATAATGTCTTCAATCTTAAGCTTGTCTGATTCTTCATATTTGTTATAGTATTTATCAATTGTGAATAATTTACCTTGTTCTAATGCTCTCATCTCTATCATCTTTAGGTCAGGTTTCCATAGGTTCTTCTCTTCTTTCTTCTCTTCTCTTACTGTGCTCGGCTCTTTAGACGATGTCTACATGCTTGATCTAGTTACTCTAGAAGTAATGTTCTCTGCTTGTGCTGTTTTTTGTTGTGGAGGAGGTGGACTGTCTACCATAACTACCACTGGAGTGGGAGGGGCTGCAATACTTCCACTTTCTGGTCCAAGAGATCTTTCTATCATCTTCTTTTCAATTTTTTCAGTTCTTCTTCTGTCAACCCTTCTTTTACACTGCATTCATGTACAAGATTCTCAATCTTTCTCTTCCTCAGACCTCTAGTCTGTTCTTCTCTCACATTTGCTAACTTCTCCTCATATGAAACCTAGATGCATTTCCATAAATGACAACCAAATAGTGAATCAAATTACACAAAATTGATCACTTGCCAACAATCTCTCCCTTTGGCATTGATGGAAACACTTAACAACAAAAAAATGAATAAGTGTTCCAACAAAACAAAATTGTCTCCTCTATAGTCTGCCCTTCCTCTTCTTGTCTCTTCTCCCATTTTCTTCTCTTCTCCTATATTATTTTATTTTATTTTATTTTATTTCTCTCTTCTCCTCCTTTGACAACAATGACAAAGGTGCATACAAAATAATAAGATTTACTGCTTGCTCACTAGTTTCAGAATATCTTGAAAAGAATCTTCCAAGATCTTCACTTCTGCATTCCATGTTTTGAACAATATTTGGCTAATGTGAATTAAGCCATTCAGTGCAAATGATGTGGTCTCAGCTTCTTTCAAGTATGTGGGCATAGATTTATTCAGTGAATCTATTACTTTCTCCAAGTCTGAGAGATGAACCTCAAGTATGGATAGCTTACGAGTGATAAAGCTCTGCAGCAAATTAAATCTAGTCAATAATCTCCCTTTCTCATTTTCCAATACACTGATTTTAGCTAAAATTCTTTTGACTTCCTTGTCTAACTCTGTTGTGAATTGTGAAGATGTTTCACAACCATCCATCATACTATTCAGAGTTTCCCTGTCTTTGGCAATAATGTCTTCTACATTATGAACATGCCTTATTGGATTCATGCAATAACTAAACAATTTTCTCCCATGTCCAATGTAGCTCTTTGCATTTGTCAAGCAAGTTTTTTCAATGCCTAAGTCCCATGTGATAGACTTGCAAACTGTTGTTAACTTTTTCTCTGAATATGTCTTCTCTTCCTTCTCCTCTGAAATCTTCAATAAATTCTTATAGTGCCCATCAAATTCATCAAGTTTTATTCTCAGATTTTCAATGTCATGTTTGTGTTGGGAAAAAATAGGTACTAGAAGTAATTTTTTTACAGTTTCAATTGCTCTTGTAATTACTTTGGAATTTTTGTCTCCTTTCTATTCTGATCTTTCCTTTGTTTTGTTCAAAGTAGTAAATGCCAATTTTACCAATTCAACTTCATCCATGCTATCAAAATTTACATCACTGCTTTCCAATAATAAGATGGATGATGTGTTTACCTCTTTATTTTTATCCTCTTTCTGATTTGTCTTCTATTCTTCTTCCTTCTTCTATTCTTCTTCCTCTTTGTGTTCAACCTCATGTGCTATATAAGTGTCCATATTCCTTGCAAAGGTGTCCTTTTCATCTTGAGAGGTGTCAAGAGTTACTGCCACACCAGAAACATAGAAATCTGGTGGTGGATCTACTCCACTCTTCTAAGAATTTGTCTCTATTGCTTTTGAGTTTTCACCCATTCCCAATTCTGTAGGCAAAGTGGTCTTAGGAGGTGGGGGCTTAATAGAAGTAGTATTCATCAATATATTCTCTAGTGCCTTTTGTGTTTCCTCAGTGACTTCATCATACTTCCTTGCCATGATTTTCAATAAACTCACCTTGGTCCTTAACAATTGTTTTAATTCCTTGTATATTATACCCCTTTCTTGTATAGATATCATTGGAATCATGTTATCAATTTCTTGGTTCCTGATTGTATCATCTTCAATCTATACTAAATTTTTTCTTATCTCCAATCTCCCATATAAGTCTATAGGTATACTTCCTTCAATTTCTAAAAGTGTCTTTTTGAAAGTATGTAAATGTTTAATCACAATGTCTTCAATCTTAAGCTTGTCTGATTCTTCATACCTGTCATAATATTTATCAATTGTGAATAATTTACCTTGTTTTAATGCTCTCTTCTCTATCATCTTCAGGTCAGGTTTCCATAAGTGTTTTTCTTCTTTCTTATCTTCTCTTACTATGATCTTCTCTTTAGGTGATGTCTGCACGCTTGATCTAGTAACTCTAGAAGTAATGTTCTCTGCTTGTGTTGTTTGTTGTTGTGGAGGAGGTGGACTATCTACCATAAGTACCTCAGGAGTGGGAGGGGATACAGTACTTCCACTTGGTGGTCCAAGAGATCTCTCTATCATATTCTTTTTCACTTCTTTCATTTCTTCTTCTGTCAACCCAGCTTTTACACAGCATTCATGTACAAGATTCTCAATCTTTCTCTTCCTCAGACCTCTAGTCTATTCTTCTCTCACCTTTGCTGACTTCTTCTCATATGCTCCCCATCTTTCCTCTATTGTATCAATATTTGATGCAAGGACATGTTCTACTTGCATGGTAAGTACCTCAGAACTTACTTCATAACCCATGGGATAACACCATTTATTTCTAGGTATGACTGCTTCAAAACATACAAAATCAGTTTCAACCATGAAATAAATTATATCTTTGTATTTTTCAACAATGTCCTCATGTATCCTGTATCTAGTTTTCATCTATCTCTATAGGACTTTGATCATAGCAAACAATTCTCCATCAACCCAAGTAGTATTCTACCTCTTGTAACTCTGTGAGATTAGAATACCAGTAGGTATCCCAGATTTCCAACCACTGGGATGTAAACCAGGAATTTGTGCTCAATATGAATAAACATATGCATCAATAATGAACCAAATCTGAAGGTCTTAGTTCTTTCCTTCTTTACTAGCTTCACATTTTCAAGGAATTGTTGTGCCAGAACTTCACATAGGTTATATTTTACATTCTCCCTCACCATTCGCCATGCCATCATGATTATTCTAGTAGATACTGAGTTAGGTCTATTACTGTAGTATAATTTGTACCCAAGTATCATAGCAATCAATCTCACATCTTTCTAAAAGATGTTGTTCATTGTCATTGCTCGTCTGTCCCATTTGGAATGAGTTAGGGTTTCAAATTATTTCTTTACATGTGTCTCTGCAATAGGGATGACTCTGGTGTTGTCCATTACAGTGATTTCATGGATTAGGTCACTACAAATATTCACAGGGTGATCAGCTATCCAAATAAACTGATCATGAACCCTACTTAATAATATCTTAAACCATTCATTTGTTAATCTCTAAGTTCTTTTGATGATTAGTGCCCAACACTTAGTCATTTCATCAGGCAGTTTTAGTTGGCTATCACTGTGGCCGAGCTAAAACTATACAAGGCCGAGCAACATTGCCGAGAAATTTTTCAGTATGCCGACTTACATTGCCGAGCTGAGTAAACAGGGATGTTAAATGTCGAGCAGGACAGTTTTTGTATACTTTTCAGGAATGATACAAAATTCAAGGATAAGTGATCCAACCGACTTGTATAATCTTTTTGGGCTAACTTATGTGTGCATTTAATATTCTTATACAAAGTTAATTATGCATTTAATTGTTTTATCTTATGCATTACTCATTGTAACCATTAATTGTAATACCATCATGGTGTGGGTATTGGATCTTAATCATTGATCTAGAGCTCACTGTCAGATCTGTATAGATGTATTAGATTGCTTCAAAACCCTATTTTAAAAGTGTGTGTGTATGGTGTGTAGCGATTGCATTTTTGAAGTGAAATGCACAGAAGGTTATCTTGTTAAGAAGCAAAGATCAAGTAGAGAATAACATAGTGAATAGCAGAGTCAAGGTATATCAGATTATAAGATCAAAAGAGATACTAAAAAGAGGAGATCCGTCATCAGCATTAGAGTGCATATCAAAGGATCAATACTTGAGAATTTTTAATCATTGTATCAGGTGAAAATCTCTTAACAGAGTGGTTTTAGCAGGCCTTTATTTATCTCTTAACAGAGTGGTTTTAGCAGGCCTTTATTTATCTCTTAACAGAGTGCTTACTTCATTGTAAGTTTAAATCCTTTAATAGGGTAGATTGTAATGATCTAAAGCTCTTAACCGGGTAGACCTCTAAGAGGGTAGATTACAGTTTGTAATCAAACAATGTAACCCTAACAGGTACACTTTATTACTGTAGTAGTGGAGACTTTTGTGGGTGTCATTCCCACCCTAGTTTTACCTATTTGGGTTTCTGGGTTACAAAGTTATTGTGTAATGTGTTATTTATTTCATGGTGTGGATGCTATTTGAGATTACATTAGATTCATTTATGTATGAATGTGGATCAGTTTATTTTAAGTGTTTAATTTTGAAAATCTGATTCACCCCCCCTCTCAGTATCTTGCTTTCCCATTATTGTATTTCCAACAATTGGTATCAGAGCACATTTCTCTAAAAGATTATAATCAGCTTGAGAATTAAGATCTTGAGATGGAGATCTACAAGATGGGTAAAGTCATTGAGAATCAAAAGATTGATGTTCAGCTAGCACTACAACAGCTTGAGACTGCAAGATAGGAATTAAAGAAGTCCTTGGCTGCAAGAAAAGATTTGGCCAAACAAATGAATGACACTCATTATAAGGAAGAGGACACCAAAAATCTATTTCTGAATGGAGATTATACTAAGAGAAATGCATCAATAGCAGATCTACTAGAAAAGAACAGTGCACTATGTGAAGAAGTCAAAATTTTGAAAAAGGAACAAGAAGCCCAATCAATAAGAATGTGTGAAGTTGTTGAACATAAAAAGAAAGCCAAAGATGACAAGGCTATGGTAGAAGAAGAAAAAAGAATGATGACAACCAGACCCAATGAAAGAACCCATGATGTGCAAACATTGATAGTTAATCAAGTAGACATGGCTAATCAACTACTACTTGTGAATCAGGAGATCAACATGAAAGACTTGGAGATTGTAAATATTAGATCTGAGAAAAGTCAATTGGAAGATGAATTGAGATCTGAGAAAGAACTTAATAACAGAGTAAATGATCCAAGTGCAGCTATGAACTATTTTGAACAACTGGTGGAAGCATCGAGAAGACCTAAAGATTCTTCTGGGTTAGGTCACACTGAACAAAATACAACCACTAAAGATGGAGAATCATCTAAGATAGGTGAAAGAAAGAATGCAAAGCTGAGAAACAAGAAACCTATTTGTCACCACTGTGGAAAACCAGGTCATACAAAAAATATTTTCCGAAGCAAGAATGGTAAGTCCAATCCTAAAACTAAATTTAATGGTTATTGCTTTAACTGTAATAAGTTTGGACATCAAGCACGTGAATGTAAGGCAAAGGCAAGCAAAACACCTAGACTCAATGGTAATTGCTATAATTGTCACAAATATGGTCATAGAGCACAAGATTGTAGATCTAAAGGTAAACAACAATGGACATCAACGGTATAAGAGAAATCACCAAGAAAAGGCAATACTTACAATTGGGATTACAACACATGGCATAGTTTTCATTACTATGGTGAGTATGGACATGTTCCAAAAAAATACATAAGGACACATTTTAGAGGAAATTCTAAAAGTTGGATGAATAGAAGCCTAGTTTGTCACAGTTGTCTGAAAATTGGCCATACAATGAAAGATTGCAAAACTAGAGTACCTGCACCTACAGTTGAGAAAATTAGAGCATAGAAGAACAAGACATGGGTTAAGAAGTCTGAACCATGCAACAGTGAAGCTAATGAAGATGAGGTCACCCAATCCAATGGATCAGGTGATCACATCATCTCCAACTAAGAGAAAGAGGTATGTAAGGAACTGTATTTAAAAATTCTTATCTTACATCAGTTCCGAACATGAAATGTACAAAAAGTCCATATTTTCATATGTTAAGATGCACCAAGACATATTTGAAGACAAAATGCCGAGATGAGAAAATTGTACTATAGGTGTCGAGCATCTATCATGGACACTAAAGCCGAGTTCTTTAGTAAGTGCCGAGTTTTGTTGGCCGAGTAAAATTATGTGAAGGCCAAGTGTAGTGAGCCAAGTGGGATGCAAGTTGTGTTAAGGAAAAGGATAGCTGGCTTGCACTAACTCAATGGGAAAAACATTTAATGCTCACCTACCTTGACCTTTTGTAGCTTATCAAGGATGAACAGTTGATATTTCATTTTTACCTTGCGATTTTACTATTTACGGAGCGATTGAAGTGATTTATAGAATCGATCTTAACAGAGCTAGGAATAGAGATTTCATTAGTGTGCAATCGACAATCCTAAAGTGAATAGTGAACAGAGAACAGTGAAAAACATTATTTGCTGAGGCATCCTATTTTCCATCTCTCAAATCCTAAATTTTAGAATTATGGCTGCAAGTTCTTCCGCACCAGCCAAGAGTATGGAGGCAGAACAAGAACAAATTCAGTTGATTCAGAGTGATGAATGTGAACCTCTCAAATTTTGAGCCATCCCTGAAAGTGTGATACAGAGTGATTTAACAGGAGCCCTCTCATCCATCCCTCCCAAGGTACTTATGATTCATGATGTTCGATCATGTTATATGGTTAAAATTGGAGAAGCAGGTGATACTGAATTAAGGAAATCCTACAGAGAACTGTGTGATAATGGAGTTTTGAAGGTAGAATTCAAACACTTAGCCAAAAAAGGGTTAACACATGCCCTAGATTTTCCCCAAGGTTTCAAAGATGAATGGATCAAGGTTATGCTTAGCTGAGTTCATGACATGAGCATGTGGCTAGATAATGGACCAGTCAAGATCACCAGAAGCATGATTCATTGGGTGACTAGATATCCTATAGTGAATGGAAAGTGGACAATAAGGGACAAAAACAAAGAGGAAATTACATTGAACACTGGAGTAGTATGGAATAACAGAGGTATGACTATCTCTACAATTACTGACCTAGAACTTGATTTTGGAGTAAGGGTAATTGCACATAAGTTCTATTAGTCTAGTAGATTAGACAGTGTTCCCTGTACACTAGTTGATCAGGCATGGAAAATTGTGAAGAAGAATCACACATATGATCTTGCCGAGCTACAACAGACATAGTTAGCCGAGAACCTTGCATCAATCAGAAAGGCTAAGAGCTCGTCATGTAAGTTTGGTTATTTACTAGCATGTATATTTTTCTACATTCAAGACACTTTTCCTACACTGGGAAATATTGTTTGGAAAAAGGATAGACCCATTACAGTTCAGATTAGTGAATATATAGACAAATTAGGAAGCAATTTCAATAGCATTATGGGTAGCTATTTTATAGAATTCAAGAAGAGAATGAGATTAAGGACTAGGATTCCTAAGTCACTAGTGGAGAAGCACTATGAGGAAATCTATTTTCTAATTGATATAGATAACACTTATATCAAGGAAGTGACTCCTAGAATAACATGTTTAGAGCCATTTCCATATGAGATTAATGTTGATGAAGCATCAGCTGCCATCACTGCACTCCTAGCCAAGGCAATTGACACCACAACAGAGAGATTTGGAAACTTTGATGAAGCTAAGGCTAAGATCTCTAGAAGTTTGATTGAAGGAACTATGGATAGGAAAAGAAAGAAGATAGTGAAAAATCTAAAGAAAATGGTTGGCTTGGGTAGTGATGAAGATCTTGAGGATGCACCTCTAGGTCTGACCACTAGACAAGGTGAGGATATTTCTACTGAGGAGGAAGTCAGTGCATTAGAAGAAGTTACAAAGAAAGCTAAGGGCAAGAAGCCATCAATTGTCATAGTAACCAAGCCTAGCCGAGCCAACCCAAGGTTACACCTCCTGTAGCTAATTGTTCGAGGACAAAAGCATCTACTATCACTTCCCTAGTAGAAGTGCAAACAAAAGTGTATGGTAAGAGAAAAGTTGCAGAGAGTAGTTTTGGTAAGGAAGCAAAGGTTTCTCCTAAGGCTGAGCTGAGTGAGCCAACAAAAAGACCAAGAAGGAAATTAAATTTGAGGCCAGATAGTGATGAGGAGTTGACAGAAACTGATGAACCCACCAACATACCTACAGCTCAATTAAAGAAACCAACAAGCATTGATGAGGTATGTGATACTTTGAGGAATTCAGCAGGGTTAGAAACATTTAAGTTCATCAAATATGACAATTTGAAAACATTAGATAGGCACAAAGTTTAGGAAGCACTCTTGGACATGATGAGTACCTTCAAATTGACTCCTATAGAGATAGGAAATCATGTGCCTAATGAACTATATGACTTTTTGTCAAGAAAATGGGAATTTGCACTTGCCACTGAAAGACAGATCAGGGAAGGAACCCTAGCAAAGATAATTCCTGAGTTAACCTCTAAACAATGAACCAAATTCATAAAGGATTATAAGAGTAGGTTTGTTCCCAAACTCAGAGGATATGCTATTCTGAAGAATGATATAGAAGGTGTAGTACAACAAAGCACAAGGATCTGGAAAGATATTTTTGGAGTAGCTGTTCCAAAAGACAAGAAATATGGTGAAGGGACATCTGAGCCAAATGCACAAGAAGTTGAAGAAAAGACTACCCCTGAACCATAGATACTTAAAGATAAAATTGTAGAAGAAAAGGACATGACCAAAGATGCATTAGATGCAAAAAAATATATTGATCTGACTGTAGACAGTCCTATGGATTATATAGTTGATGATCCAAGCAATTTGAATGCCAAGGAACAACAGATGCCGAGTGGAAAAGATAGTGATTTGCATATTAAGGCAGTTGATACTGAAGAAGAAAATTCCATAGTATTTGGTGATAAAATTGAAGTTTTCAGTATTCAGCAAAGTGAAGGGCAACAACAAGCAAAAGAACAAGAGGTAACTTTGTTGGAAATATTCAGGAATAACCAAGTTACTGAGAGGGGAGGGGTGAATCAGTAACTCTGCAAACTTTAAACATTTATGTACTTATCATTCATTCATCTAATCTACTGCAAGCATGAAAATGTAATCATACATAAGACATAACACAAAGATTTGGTAACCTAGAAACCTTCCAAATAGAAAGTAAAACTGGGGTGGGGATGGTACCCACAATACTTTGGTACTGCAGTATAAGGTTGGCCGGTTAAGGCTTACAATGATCACTTCTAATGATCTGCCCTGTTAAAAGAAATTTGGACTGCTAGGTCCACCTTGTTAGAGGATTTACAAACATACAATGAAGTATGCACTCGGTTAAGAGA